>BDUI01000175.1:353203-369536 GCA_002335545.1 Apodemus speciosus
TTTTTTTTTTTTTTTTTTTTTTTTTTTTACTTCTTTGAAAGCTAGGCACGCTAGTACATTTCTCCAACACTCTGGAGGAGGGGCAAGGAGCAGGTGGATCACAAGCTGTGAGGCCTACCCAGGCTACCTAGAGAGATTCTGTCTCAAAACCAAATCAACTACCGAGACAAGTTAGAAGTTTCCAGTAACCTTTAGAAAAATGCCACACCTTCTCCATGTGGGTGTGAGGAGAAAGCTGGGGGCAGTGGGTTCAGGTTGGCAATAGGACTGGATTGCTGTGGCCTACAGGGGTCCAAGTTCCTCCTGAGATCCAGGCAGGTATAGGCTTGTACCTGGCTAGCCCACAAACCCTGGACCATTGGGAACTCAGGCTTCCTTTTAAAAGTGTGTGCTCCGTCCTCCCCAGAGGACACCTCTGTCCAAGGCTCCTGCTCCAGCCGTTGCCAGCACTCACATCTGGCTCAAGTTTCCCTGAGATCACCCAGGAGACCAGCCTCTGGGTGTGCCTACGGGGGACTGACCGTATTGGGTTAATTGGATTCAGTGAGACCATCGGCCTCTACCTCTTGCCTCCATGACTTTGCTGCCACAATTGACTGTACATTAGAACTGTCCAAATAAATCCTCTCCCCCCCCCCAAATGTGTCTGTTCGGTTTGTTTTGTTTTGTTTTGTTTTGTTTTGTTTTGTTTTTGGTCGAATCAACAAGACAAGTGACTGAGCTGCCCTGCTACAAAGCACACTCACCTAGGCAGACAAGGTTTTAGATTTTGAGTGTTTGAAGAGCCTGTATTGTTTTTCATTCCTTAGATCAACATGACAGAATCGAGCCCTGGTCCCTTTCAGCCCAAGCTTTCTGGATCTAGGGTCAACCCCTTGATTTCTGCAAGGGGAAAGTGACCCCGGAGACCCCCTGTGTTCCTCTGGCTCTGATGTCAGGCACAAGGTAGAGGGTGGGCGGAGGAAGGAAATAGACCCTGTCCACCTTTCCTGAGAGTTCATTGGAACTGAGTGCTTGGCTCAGCAGCTGCTTTATCTGCCTGAGAGTCATCTAGGAGGGAGCTGTGCCCATGTTGGGAGCTCTCCCTGAAGCACACTAGAAAGGCAGACTCGGCAGACCCCTTTGCTCCCCTCCTCTCCAAGACTCTCATCTGTCTCCCTGTGGCTCCCCATCGCTGCTCCGTGCAGTTCCATTGAGAGCCGTGCTGGCTCCTTTCCTTTGCCAGTGTCTGCACTGGGAATGACCCTGAAATATTTCTTTTGTTTATTTCTCACGATGCCCACACAACCACTTTTAGCGCTGCCCCCCCTCCCCCCCCAACATACATGAGATCTATACACTTAAACTGGCTAAAAGAATCATGTCTTTATTTTCGCAAACCCCAACTGAAAGGAGCATTTCCATTCCGTAAACAAGGACAAGCCACGGCAGCATTAGCAGTTACCTGTGACTGGGTTACAGAAGAATGCTCTGATAATTGTTTCTTCATGTCACGCTGATTGCCTGTGTCTTAAAATACCTCACTTGCCCGCAATTACTCAAAATGACAGTTGTGATTAGACCCACCACCACATCTGCTCAGAGAAACCCATGTGGTAAATTAGTTTTTTAATATGCCGATAAGTATCTTTCAAAATAATAGGTTTTCCTCTAGAGAAGTGAGTGAGGTGGGGTTGGAGGGGGTGAGGGTGGCCACCCCTGGTCCGTGGGAGAAGACAACGGACAGGGTATAGAACTAGAAAACAACGGAGTCCATTAAACGCCTGTTTTGGTTCTATTTTTCCTCCAGGCTGGTGCTGCTAACGTCTGTGGGAAAGTGTTCTTTTCTGCTGTGGTAGATTGTTCCTCTGGTCTGCATTCCACCCCTGATCTTTCATAACCCTACCTTTTTGTTGTTGTTTTGAGACAAGATCTTAGTCTAGAGCCCTGGCTGACCCAAAATTCATTCTGTAGACTTGGCTGGCCTCACATTTGTGAGGAGTCTCCTGCCTCGGCCACCCAGCTGCTACGCTTACGATTGTGGGCCACCTCACTCAGCTGCTGTTGTTTGGGGGGCATTTATAAGCATCTCATAAGAACATGCCATGGGCCTTAGTGGGCTGCCCTCAGGAACCTGGCGTGCATGGAGAGGTTTTCTTGGGCTTCTAGAGCTGACCCTGCCTGGGCCCATCTACACCCTCCTGTCCTGTTACCTTCTGGTAAACCATCATTTTCTGATGCCAGTCACATCAACCAGGGCCGTTCTTCTGGGTCTTCTTGCCCCAGACCTGGTTCCATCTTCTGGTCTTATTTTCCAGGGTCGTCTGCCTGACTCTAAGGAGCCTGATGTCCTGAAGCTGCTTCCTCCAGGCAGCAGCTGTCTGTCTGTCTGTCTTGCCTACAATCGCCCTCGGCCATCTCTGGCTCCTCACGAGGACAGGCAGTGGCCAGTCACCTGTCTGTGGTAACCCTGCCACCTTGACAGTCACTAGCAGAGGTGTAGTATCTTGTCTACTGAGTTGCAGGCCTCCAAATGTCCACGGCAGACGTGATTGTTCATAGGTGTGCAATTGTTAAGCTTGGCACCGCTGCTGTGCCTTCGGACTTAGGACAGTATCTCAGCTTCAGTATGACAAACATACAGTGAGCAGCTCATGCAGTCTCTCAGCATGTAATAATGTACATATTAAATGACACCAAACAGCCAACCCCTCCCTTTTTCTTTCCCCCCTTTCAAAAAGCCAATTAAAAAATAGCTGTTGTTGTTGTTGTTGTTGTTGTTGTTGTTGTTGTTGTTGTTGTTGTTCTGGTGGGAGATAGTGGCAGAACTCCTAACTCTCAGAACTTTAAACAGTAACCAAGCACAGAGAAATGGTGACTCAGAAAAGTTGACTTTTTCAGTTGGGCGCCTTTGCATTTCATTAAAGGCTCCAACCTGGGAATCAGGTTGGTTTCACTGTTACAAAAGGTAGTAAAGTAGCTCCCAGTGAGCATCAGGATGATGTCTTTCCATTTTGTAGGTAAGAAGTCCTTCCCGTCGATGTAATGGGATGTAACGGCGTGTGTCAGGTTCCATGAGCCTCGATGCCGATGATAACCCAAGGAGTGATCCCGAGTGAGCTTCAGAGATGAGTGGAGGAAATCCGCAGAGAGACAGTGGTAGCGGTGGTAGTGGGGACAGCCAGGAAAGCCGCCCATACTGGCCACTCTAAGTGGCCTGTTTTAAAACCAGTTTTCTTGTTGTAAATGTGATGGTTCTTATATGATTGGCTCAGAGAGTGACCCTCTTAGGAGGTGTGACCTTGTTGGAGTAGGTGTGTCACTGTGGGTGTGAGATTAAGACCCTCACCCTAGTTGCCTGGAAGTCAGTCTTCCACTAGCAGTCTTCAGATGAAGATGTAGAACTCTCAGCTCCTCCTGCACCATATCTGCCTGGATGTTGCCATGTTTCTGCCTTAATGACAATGGACTGAACCTCTGAACCTGTAAACCAGCCCCAATTAAATGTTGTCTTTTATAAAACTTGCATTGGTTATGGTGTCTGTTCACAGCGTAAAACCCTAAGACAGAAGTTGGTACCAGGGACTGGGGTATTGCTGATAGGCCTGACCTTGCTTTTGTCTGGAAGAATGTGGATTTTGGGACTTTGGATTTGGAAAGCCATGAAATGCTTTATATATACTGATGAATATATATATTATATACTACATATAAATAAATATAATATGTACTATATATAAATACTGATGAGTACCTGGTTAGACTGGCTTCTGATGAGAACAGTTCTAACCTATATGTTTTTATGTTTTCAAATATGGGAAACTTTCTTACCTTCTATATTAAAAAGTAATCTGCCTTTATCTTGGCCTTGCTGTCAATCATGTGATCTGACCGAACCAGAAATATGACACTCAGCTGCGTTGGGATGTTTCTGTCCCAGACTTTGGTCTCCAAGGCTGCTTTAGAAGGAATATGTGTGTTAGGAATGTTTGGGAGCACTAATATTGAAATTTCAAGGAAACAGCATTGCTCAGACAACCTTACATCATGAAGGGTGCATTGGGAAACACCCTTTCAGATAAGACCTTTGGAGTCTTATCTGAGCTCTGGAAAGTCTGTAGGGTTTTGTTGTTGTTAAGTTCCAGTTTTATTACAGTGAAATGTCAGCGCGGTCTTGAAATGTTACCAACCAACCAACAAACAAAAAACAAATAATCAAAAAATTCAGTCAAGATGGAATAGAGTTTGACTATCGGGAGAACTGTAAGACAAGGGGTAGAAATAAATGAGAGGCCATAGAAATTTCTGGAAGAAAGCTGCCAGCTCTTTTTCAGACTTGGCAGAGGATGTCTATTCTGGGATCGGAACATGGTAGAATGAAAAGACACAGGGAAGGGAGCAGGAAGGTCCGAGCCATGGCTATAAAGAAGATATGTGCTCATGAGTTACTGATGTAATAAACATTTATAAAAGACAGGTAGGTAAGATGGCTCAGTGGTTAGAGGGGCTTATCTGAAGGGCTGATGACCCTTCAGCTTCATCCTTAAATCCACAACGTAAGAGGAGACATCCAGCCTCCCAGACTTGTCTTCTGATATCTGTATGTGCTCTGTGGCACACACATGCTTTCACACACAAACACACATACATACATACATACATACATACATACATACATACATACATATACACTATACACATACATACACACAAACATACATATACACACATACACCCACACATACATATGCACACATATACACATACATATGCATACAGACAGACACACATACACATGCATATACACACATACACACACTCACACACACATGTTTTAAATGAGGGCTGGAGAGATGGCCCAATGGTTAAGAGTGCACACTGCTCTTGCAGAGGACCTAGGTTCAGTTCCCAGCACCCCTACCAGGGAGCTCACAATCCTCTGTGGCTGCAGCTCTGGGAGCTCCAGCATTCTCTTCTGGCTCTGAGAGAACCTGCTATCACATGCATCCCCTTCTCCTACCACACCCCACCCCACCACACCCCACCCCACCCCACATGCACATAATTTAAAAAATATTACCAAAAGAGATTTAAAAATAAAATATAAAAAGAAACAGTCAGGGTCAACTTGTCAGCAATTAAAAAGGCTGAGGCTGCATCTCTCAGAATGTTGGCTTAAGAGTCTTGGCTCCATGCTGGCCTCTGAAGCTGCTGGGATAAAGAGTTAATGAGGACGGAAGCTGGGGTTTCCAGAATCATAGTTAATCTTGTAGGCAACAGGCATAGGTAATTTTCTTCTTCTTTGTTCTCTGAATCTTGTGCATTTTATGTGACTTGATGCTTTCCAGAGGTGCTGTCTCTCTGGATTGGCGGCTTACAGGCTTCAGCAATCCAGCCCCTTGTTGGGCATCTCAGAGTCAGAGGGGCAGGTTCTCATCCGGTCTTCCTGGTTAGCATCGGGGTTACTGCTGCACTGCAGCCCACCTGCGCCATTCAGAGTAAAGCTGAGGGAACAGCATCAACCCAGTCTGGAAGAAAGCCTTTGGAAGCCACGCTGTGGAATCGAACAGGAGCAGTTATCTTTGGAGGACTGCGTAGTTTTAGCAGTTGAATTTCCTTTCATTTTAGAGTCAAGAGAACATGTTCTCTCCGCCTCCCCATCGCCTTCTCCCACACCTGAGATAAGATTTCACTATGTAGCCCCAGCTGGCCTTAACCTTGTGTTTCTCTGACCTCGGCCCCAAGAGTGCAGGAACGATAGGACAGCCCCACTGTACCTGGATTGTCACTCGCTTTTTTTCTAGGGTGACCTGGCCACCCTCTATAATGTGAATGTCACAGACCTGGGAATGTTGTGCTATGATGTTACAACTCTGTCTCCTTGAGGTCTAGAATGGACTTCCGCTGAGACTCTGTCTCTGACTCAGGGAAGGAGCCTTCTGGAGGCTCCCATGGGAAGATGTCCCATGATGCCTTGGCACCACGATCTGCACATTGTATGTATATGCTTCCCAAATACCCAGTAAGAGGGATGAGGAAAATTAAGATTTGGGTAGCTTAGTTATATTTTTTGAGGGTGGAATGTGTTAAATCTCTTCTGTATGGTCACCCAATTTATTTCCCCGTGGCTGTTTGACATACTACTTGCATCGAATTTTCTTGTGACAGTGTCATGTCGTTTCTGCACTGGTATCCTTGGTTAGGTATTGATGGATGGTGCAGAATGGAAGTCACACATCTTATTATGCACACAAATTTCTGTCTTTGGATAACAAACTCAGTACTTGATAAGCTGCCATCCTGGGAGGTCCCATTTTCTTAAACACAACCTTCCCCCAAACTCCTGAACTCCAAGTCAAATTCCAGACCCAGACACTCAGGCTTTTCTTAGTCTTGGCTGTTGCTCTTCTAGGAGTGTGATACCTGATTTATGCACCTCTGGAGCTACAGGAATCCTCTTTAAGAAGCAGTAATTCAACCAAGTCAGGGGAAAGGCTGGGTCATCAAGTGTATGTGTCAGATCGGGGTTTGGTTCAGCGGGAGGCTCAGCCCATAGCTGGGAAGATTATCCGCTACGTGCTTCACATTCTCTTCTCCAGACTGAGCAGTAAGAATAATACACTGGGGGCTGGAGAGACGACTCAGTGGTTAAGAGCAGCTGTTCTTTCAGAGGACCTGGGTTCAATTCCCAGCACCTACATGGTAC
This sequence comes from Apodemus speciosus, assembly GCA_002335545.1. Classification (NCBI taxonomy): domain Eukaryota; kingdom Metazoa; phylum Chordata; class Mammalia; order Rodentia; family Muridae; genus Apodemus; species Apodemus speciosus. The sequence goes on from BDUI01000175.1 coordinate 359,889, forward strand.
CTTACAACTAACTGTCTATAACTCCAGGTCCAGGGGCTCCATCGCACCAGGCATGCACGTGGTACACATATCTGTGCATATAGGCAAAATACACACATAAGATAAAATAAATAAATCTTTTTTTGAAAAGAAGATATACTATACTAAAGGATTTTAAAGCTCATGAAGCAACGTGCGACATTTCCATGAAGCTTTATAACTGTTATTGAATGAAAGGAAAACCAAGCATCCATGGTGTTGATTCACAGAAGAGAAAGATCCTGGCTGTGGAGCTGTCTGATGATGCATTTGAGAAATTCAAGGCCAGACACTTGCCAGCTGTGCATCCTAGCAACCGGTACAGTGACAGGGTTAAGTCCCAGGGTGATGAGTTTGCAGGTTCTTTTTTATATGGACCAAGAAGTTGCCAGAGGAAGAATCTGGGGAAACAGGCACTCAGCCTGCCCCTCTTGAGCTAGATCAGCCAAGGGAGCAAGGTTGCAGGGCTAGGGCACTTATGTAGCCCAGGGTCCTTGGAGACCCTCAGCACAGAGGATACCCCTTGTTTCTATAAAATATACCCATGCCCCCAATCTCTGCTCCCAGGCCTGGGACATCCCCGCTGGAGGCTGGGGCTGCGGTATGTTGGGGTGAAACCTGAATGAGTCTTACAGGGGAGAGTCGGGCCTTCTGCTGTGACTGCTCCTCAGGGGGAGGCAAAGTAGCAGGGAACAGGTACCAGAGCCATAAGGCTGGCTGCAGGGGATGCTGAAGGTTTCTGTTTGACCAGGAGAAACGTGACCTGATTTGCCTTACATTAACCCTGGAAAACAAGACAAAACATCAGGGGCTGAAGAAACGGCTCAGTAGCTAAGAGCACTGGCCACTCTTCAGAGGACTCAGGTTCAGTTCCTAGTGTCCACTGACAGCTCACAATCATCTGTAACTCCAAGAGATCTGACACACTCTTGTAGGCACTGGGCATATGCATGGGACACATACATATGTACAGGCAAAACACTCATGCATATAATGTAACGCATAATTCCTAAAAACAAAACAACTTCATAGATTAATAGTGGACATCCCAATGTTAGTGTATAAAAGGAAAAATTCTTCAGGGACTTGTGACAGCCTCATCTCCTGGGATAGACTTTGGCTAATTTAGTTTTCTTCCTTTTGCTTCTCTCTAACTCCTGATTTTTCTGCCAAAATTATATAATGCTTATGTTTGTTTTTGATGATGATGATGATGATGATGATAAAGACCATGAAGAGCCAGGTGGTGGTATACATGCCTTTAACCTCAGCACTTAGGAGGCAGAGGCAGGCGGATTTCTGAGTTCGAGGCCAGCCTGGTCTACAGAGTGAATTCCAGGACAACCAGGGCTACACAGAGAAACCCTGTATCAGGGGAACAAAGGAAAGAGAAGAGAGACTAAACTTTAGTAGCTCTCAACTTTCTAATGCTGTGACCCTTTAATACAGTTCCTCATGTTCTGGTGACCCCCCCCCACCATAAAATTATTTTATTTCTACTATACAACTGTAATTTTGATACTGTTATGAATTGTAATGTATCTATTTGTTATACAAGATATCTTATTTTTGACCCACAGGTTGGAAACCACTGGGCTAACTAACACAAGGGAACCCTAGTAGTGGGGGCTAGAGACTGTTCAGGAGAGAACAAAAAGAGCAGAGTGGCTGCCAGGGCAGAATCTGAGGTACTGGGGTAGGAGTGTGATCAGAGGACTAAGCGGAACTGAGAGGAGCAGGGAGGAGGCAGAGCACCTGCATCCTAGAGGAGGCGGGGACCCGGAGGATACATGACCATCCCGGCTGGCACTTGGTCCTTAGGCAGAATCAGAGGGAACGTCCCCACAGAAGGTGCAGAGAAGAAATGATAAAAAAATGAGTTTCATTCCACCCAACACCAGCATCTTAAACAAGTTCCTTGACCTCTTTGTCCCCCGGTTTCCCTTTTTTGTATGCTAAGGATGATAATAGTACCTGCCTCACATGATTGTTGCATGAAGGGAACTAAATGAGTTAGTATGTGTGAAGTGCCTGTCATGGGTATCTGGTGTGTAACACATGTGGTATACTAATTGATGAATAACTAAAATCTAGGATTTGAGCCCCGAAGAATCTGGAATGTGTCTATTCTCTCTCCAAGTGCTTCTTAGAATATCAAAAGACTGTGCTTATAGCTGTTGATTAAATAGACCTCGAATGGCTGTGTCTTGAGAGACAGGGAGGGAGGGAGGGTAAGAGGGAAGAAGGAAGAGAAAAACTTACCTTAACTTCCAAATTAAAAACTTTATTTTTTTAAATTGGTGAGCAACCCTTTCACTAAATAGGGATTACCAATATTGTTCCAAATTCCAGGAGTTACAGTTCCTTTTCTCTGTGTATGATAGTTAATGGCTTGGGAAAACATCAATTAAAAAGCAAGAACCAAGCGTGGTGGCATTTGCCTGTAATCGAGTACTCAGGAGACTGAGGCAGGAGGATTGGACATTTGAGGGCAGCCTGGGCTACATAGTGAGATCCTGCGTCCACAAAACAAAACAAGAAACAGAGAAGGGTTAGAGGCATTTCTGATTGGACAGTGCTGTCTTAGGGATGGGAGGGAGGGTGGATTCAAACTCAGGAAAGGTACAGAGCATCTTCACTTTGGATATTGAGCCAGAATAGCTAAGATGCACAACTCAGAGAATACTCTTTGTGAGACAGGCCTGTCTAAAGACCCTTCCCTGACCCAACAGAATGAAAGGCTCCTTTCCAAAGGGCGTCAGGGAAGATGAATGCAGAGGTAGTATTTTTAGAATACATTGTTTTCCAAATTCTAGAAACAGTCAACCTAGGTTTAAAAAAATGTTTTCTGAGACATTCTTCCAGCTTTGTGCTGCTGCTGGAGGGGTTCTATCTAAAAATAGAAAGTGTGCTTTCTTTGTCTGATAATTAAATTTCTTGTTGTTTCACCCAGAGGTGAAGAAGGACTGTCTATTTTGGGCTACTAGAGTTGACATGGTATCATCTCTAAGGCAGCGAAGCAAGCGCATTGTGGGAGGCATGTGTGATTCTAGACTAAGAACTGAGACTAAGGCACAAAAACAATAAAGCAACTAGTGCTTATTGAGCTCCCATCGTGTGTGTGTGTGTGTGTGTGTGTGTGTGTGTGTATATGTGTGTATGTGTGTGTATGTGTATGTATATGTCTGTATATATGTATGTGTGTGTATGTGGGTATATATGTGTATGTATATATGTGTGTGTATGTGTGTATGTATGTATGTGTGTGTGTATATGTGTATGTATGTGTGTGTATGTGTATGTATATGTCTGTATGTGTGTATGTGGGTATATGTGTGTATGTGTGTATATGTGTGTATGTATGTGTGTGTATGTGTGTATGTATGTATGTATGTATGTATGTATGTGTGTGTATGTGTGTGTGTGTGTACTACATGTATGGGCTTAATTTTGCATGTGTGTGTCCACACACCCAGGCCAAAGGTGAATGTTGACTGTTACACTCAATTGCTCTCCATTGCCTAATTGTTTGAGATAGTGAAACCTGGAGGTCACTAGTTGTATGGACTGGCTGGATACCAAGCTCCAGGAGCCCTGTTGTCTCTACTCCTATTCTGTCCCCACAGTGGGAGCATTATAGGTGCCCAATGCCATATGCAGATTTTACGTGGGTGAGGGGAATCTGAACCCAGGTCCTCGAAGCTTGCTTAGCAAATGCTTTGCTGACTGATACCCATACTGAGCTTTTACTGTAGAGAAGCACTCACTGTCCCCATTTTACGGATGAAAAGAGCAAGGCCATCCGAAGTGAGGCCACTTGATCAAAGTGTTGACTCTACAATCCACAGATCATCACTGAGTCAGATTACGTGCAAATTTGCTGCAGAAAGCTTCATGGAACGTGTGTTATTTTTATTTCAAATGAGCTAGTAACATAAGAAGTTCATATAGGCTAATGAAGAATTATGTAAGTGCCCGCCTTCTTCCCTCTCCCCCAAAAAGATCCTGATTCTGTAGGTACAGGGCACTGAGGTGTTATTTTTATCATCCACAGGAACATGCAGAATAAAGTTGCTTCATAAAAGGTTGGCTTTCATATCAGCAGGAGGCGAAGGACGCTTGATTCAGTATAATTAGGATAAAAATAAAACCCTCCGAGTGGTTTTACTAAAGAAAGAGCTGGAGGCCTGCTGACAATAATTAGTATTGAGTTCAGCGTTCAGAGAAGCGGTAGGTACCTGAAGGGTTCCAGGGTGCCGGGAGTGCTGCAGGGTAATTGCTCGGTTCTGCACTCCCAGGAGCGCCTGGTCCAGGGCTGCCCTGAATGACTTGCCTTATAGGAAAAATAATAAGCTACCTGTTGTCAAGCTCTGTTGTGTTTTCATGGCAGAGTGAGGTGTTATTATCATTATTTCAGTTCCCGGCCCTTTGTGTATATTTTATCTTAGCATTTAGTCTTTAAAAAGTTATCTCCAGAAGGCATTCAAAGTCACCGCACAGCTGGGGGAAACTGAGGCCCAAGAAACGAAATGAATTGCCCAAGACCAGAGCAAATGGATCCTCCGGACGTTTTCCTTTTGTTTATTCTAGGAATCGTTGGGCCTACACAGCAGAGAGTAGTATAATAGAGGTGCACACGTGGGCTGCCTGCCCGGAAGAACTGTATCATAGCTGATCATTTTTCTGCACTCAGTTCCCCAGCCACACACCTGATTGTTTTCTTTGTTTTAAAGGAAGTCCTGGATGCCCTATCATTCATTCCACAAATAAACCCACGGGGACTTAAATGTGAGACTAACACGTTTTGCTTGGAAGCTTCTGCTGAAGGAGGTTGTCACTTGGAGGTTTTTACCAGAAGGGTCCTCCCACTAGCAGGAGTCTGGTTTGCCCTGGGGTGCACTTTGCCAGTGCCTGTGGGACCTGTGGTGGTGTGTGTCACTGTGTGGGACTCTCCGGTGCCTCTCAATGTCCTCCAAGGCAGACACTGTGCCATCCGTCACTCGCAGTGTGCTGCCCTGCGTTTATAAGTCGAGGACAAACGGATCTCAGGGACTTCGCAGCTTCTTAAATATGGAGAGTTGATTGCTTTCAAGCAGTAGATGGAAGACAAATAACTCTCTGGGGGACCAGGTCAGAAAAGACAGGCTCCTTCCCAGCCTCAGGATGCTGCCTTTTTCCTGGAGAGCGCAGGAGGTCACTGTGTGCTGGGGAAATGAGCTGAAGGTATCAACCGAGGCTGGACTCAATTTGCACATTTGAGGGTTAGAATCAGGCCTGAGTCCAGGTATAATCTGGCTGCTTCCAAGGCAAAAGAAACTGTCTTCATGGAGTAAATTCTGGAAAGCTAGGAGATTACTCTCCCCCAGATTCAGAATCTCCTGATGCAGGCCAGTGGGGAGCTTCAGTAAGAGACCGTGCCACCCATGCCAGCATGGCCTCACAAGTTGTCCTGACATCCACAGGTGAAATTTCTGTCTGTGGTTTTATATTTTGGGGGATACTTAGCTCTATGGTAGAGCATATACCAAACAGACACAAGGCCCCCAGCACTGTGGAAAGGAGACTTCATGAGTACACAGGGGACTTGGGTGTACAATGGGAAAACCCTGGTTCTAGCCTGCTCCCCACCTGTTGTTCCATTTCTGTTTTTACCAGAGGGGTCCTCCCTCTGCATGATGTTCATTGGGTCTGAGCCACGCAGTTTCTTTACCTGTCCATTCAGTAAATTCTGAGTGCCTATTACCTGCTGGTTATTAGGTATTAATGAAGTGGTGTCCATGTAAGTAATGCATAGATAAATTTTGTGATATTTATCCGGTTTTCTCCTTGTTAAAATGAAGACTTTGGAGGGAGGGACCCTAAGGAGCCACTTGCCTTTGTGAGTGGTTCATGGCTTTTAGAGTTTTGACAGGGAAGAGAAGGGGCAGGGCACAAGGCCCTGGCACACTGAAGACAGTGCGACCCAAGGCTGGGGCTGAGGTAGGGATCGCGTCGGGGGAAGCGAATGAGAAGTTTTTGCAGGAGCAAGCCTTATTGCAAGCCTCCGGCAGATAATTCCTGTCCTATAGGAGCCAGTTCAAACGCGGCAGCAGTGTGTGCACTCGCCCCTGGGTCGTGAGCGCACTGCGGCACGTCCATTGGGGCAGCGCCCTGAATAAACAACACAGCTTCTCCTGCCATTCTCATCTGCTCGAATGATTAACCCGCCCAGCCCCACCCTCTTCCAGTATCTACACAGACTGTATGTGGTGTTTTAATGTGATCCCTGTTTCCTTCACCCTATTTATTGATTTCCTTCCAAATGTGTCTGCGTTGTGCTATCCCTTTGAGGTAGGGAATGGAGTTTTAAAAAATAAATAAATAAATGAGAAACACAGACCAAACTCCCAGGCTTGTAACCAAAAAGGAATTGTTAGGGACCCAAGTGGGGGATCTCAGGGCTGTTGCCCAGATTATGTGTTGTCCTACTAGCTGTTAAATATTAGTGTGTAATGCATGGATTATGGTACCCGGAAAGGCTGGGTTCTCTCTTCGGTAGTGTAACTGTCAGACCTGAGGCCACTAGGGTTAACAGGGCACCTCAGAGCCATGGAGAGGGAACAGTGGTGTTTTTATTCAGCACCACAGTGGAGGTCTGGGGCAGCCGCCACACGGTAAGCATCTTGTCAGGTACTAGGAAGCAGATGATCATGCCCGAGACACAGTCTGTCATCAGAGGGGGGTAACTTCAGTACTGTGTGATTCCTCTTGATATCGTCACTGATACCAATGTGTCCATCAACAAACCTGCTCTTGTAAGGAACTGCCCTTTAATGTTCCAGGCCATGAGGGGTTATGATCTGTGATGGCTGTCCAGGAAGGCTAGGCTGAAGGAAGGACTTAGCCCTGAAGACTGGTAAATGAATTAGGAAGTCAGGAAGAGCTCCCAGGAAGTTCATCTGATAATGAAGTAACATTTTATATTAAAATGTATGTCCTTTCTCCTGGCGAACAACAACAGAAAGTGGGGGCGAGGTTGCGGGAGGAAAGCAAAACAAAGAAATACAAACTACAGCTCTGTTTTCCTGTGGTGACGTTTGTCACAGGGCTCACCTCAGGCATCATCAGACCCCGGGCCTGGTTCTGTGGGCCTGACTTTCGTGTGGAAGGAGTTCTGCTTTTCGTTGTGGGAATCCAAGCATGTGCATTCTCTCTGATCCAGCCGGAGAAACAGAGGTCAATGTGATCCATTTGTTTTCTATGCCAGTGTAGCTACATGCCTAGTGTTAACACTGCACACTCGTGTCTCGGTGCAGCTTCGATGGACGAAGGCCTGACGTGGCCCGACTGGGTCCTTCATGCCAGGGTCTCACAAGGCAGAATTGAAGTTGCTGGGTAGGATTGTGATCTCATCCCAGGTTCCACAGAATAAAGGCCATTTCCAAACAGTTCCTTCTGACTGTAAGGTGGTGTTAGCTTCTTCTTGGCTGTCAGCTAGAGACCACCTTCAGCTCCTTGCCTTGTGAACTTCTCCATAAGACTCTTGTATTTTTTTTTTAAAAAGATTTGTTAATTTTATTTATATGAATACATTGTAGCTGCCAGAAGAAGGCATTGGATCCCATTACAGATGGTTGTGAGCCACCAATGTAGTTGCTGGGATTGAACTCAGGACCTCTGGAAGAGCAGTCAGTGCCCTTAACCACTGAGCCAGCTCTCCAGTCCCCAACTTTTTGTATTTTTAATGCCAATGAAGGAGAAAGTTATCTCAGTGTATGCACCACCCATCTTATCTGAGCTAATCAAATGTATCAGCAAGACACTTGTAGCCTATATTCAAAGATGGGCTCAGTCAAGGACAGGGACACTCACCGAGATTGGCTGCCCATGGGATGTGAGGGGCGTGCTGGAGAAGATGGAACAGGTAGAAGGGTAAAGGGAACTTGGCCTGTAGGACCCCAAGACATGCTCTTGCCACAACCCCTACCTTCTATTTTCCTCTTACATTGTGTAATCTTGACAAATTCATGCAGACACCCCCAGCCAACAAATAGCCAATCTACAGGCCCTTTGTTTCTAGGCCTTCTCAGAGGTCAAGGCATTCTAAACGTTGGCTGCAGGCCTGGTGGTGCCAGCAGTTCTGTTGCATTCCTGTGCCTGTCCCGTCCCTTCTTTGTTCCTTTTATTTATTCTTAAATAGTCTTAAATTAAGAGGCAGGCAAGATCCCACTAGTAGATTCCAGCACCAGTGTCAAGCATGCTGTTGGTGAATTTAATGATGAGCCGTTAGAGAAAGAGCTTAATGGTGCTTCGAAAAGCTGACCCTGCAAGGTGTGGAGCAGCTCTGGGTCTGTGCCCAGCCTTTCACTCCAGAGCCAGGTCCATGCTGACCAGATATTCCAAAGGGAGCAGATCAGTTCTGAACAGCAACTGGAGTTTTACAAAGAAGACAGTGGTTTGCATTCTGATCATGAGCCCTCCTCAGCCAGGAGTCTTTGTCAAGCACTAAATGCCACCATGTTCCTGGGCCCACTGGTGGCCTTTTTTTGCCCTTTGCTGACAGAATCTCAACAGTGACCTGGAAAGGCAGATATGACCGTTCAGTTTGTCAGCACGAGCCAGGGGTTCAGGGATGTTTAACAAGTGCAAAAGGCTGCGCAGCTGAGCCTGGGTTCTGTAAACTCTGTGTCCTAGTAACTTGACATTGTACCCAAGTCACAGAACTGAGGCAAATCCCTCTTTTGGGCTGCCATATATGCGTTATTTTGCCGAAACCAGTGGCTGTTTGCTAGAGACTGAGAGGGACAGAGCTCAAAGAGCTTACTCCTCTGTGTCTTTGCTTTCCAAGGAGAGAACAGGAAATGTAAAGGCTGGGGGACCTGGGATTTCCACCTTGTGAAATACAGTGGATCATTACTGTGAAGCGTAGAAATAACATAGCCACAGTGTTAAATACAAAATATATGTCCATACTAGGAAATATGAAATGTATATCTACACTGTGAGATATAGAATGCATGTCCACACTGTTAAATATATATGTGTACACACACACACACACACACACACACACACACACACACACACACAGAATTAGAGAGGGAGGAGGGAGGGAGGCAGATCTATTACTGAAAGGGGAGTGAACCAGACACCATGGAACATGCCTATGATCCCAACATTGAAGAGGAGGATAGAGAGGAAAAGGCCTGCTTGTCTACACAGTGAGTCAAGTCTAAATCACACAAGTAAATAAGGCTTGCACCAGCACTGGAGAAAAATAATGGCTGAGATCTATGGATAAACTTTAAAAAGTTTCAGAAATTTGAGTATGATGCCTTTGGAGGGTTAAACTAAGAAGACAATGGATATCTCTATTTTCAGGGAAACAAACGCACAGAATTATGGGAGATAAGCAGCCTAGTTCTATAATAATTCTCCTCAGGTCCGGGCACTGGTGCAGTGCCTGGGAAAGATGTCTGTCATTCTTTAAGTTTGAATTTTGTTTGTTTTGTTTTGGTTTTTGTTTTTGTTTTTCGAGACAGGRTTTCTCTGTGTAGCTCCAGCTGTCCTGGAACTCACTCTGTAGACCAGGCTGGCCTCGAACTCAGAAATCCACCTGCCTCTGCCTCCCAAGTGCTGGGATTAAAGGTG
>BDUI01000175.1:384158-405926 GCA_002335545.1 Apodemus speciosus
CCTGCCTCTGCCTCCCAAGTGCTGGGATTAAAGGCGTGCGCCACCACCACCCGGCTGAAGAATATTTGAGATACAAATCTTCATCTGTAGAAATAAGTAAACTGGGAACTTCTTACAGCCCTATAAGAAGACCTTTAGCCCGAGGTTATGGCGGGGGCTCGTCTGTCCACAGAACTGGCAAAACAGGAGGGAGCTTCAAGCTCTTTATGGTCTCAGTATCCAAAAGCCACCAAAGCAGACCTAGAGTTTCCTTTTTGCTTTGCTTTGACACTGTGAAGAAGTGACTCCTTGCCCTTCTGGGTTTATTTTGCTCCCCCCCACACACACAAAAGTATGACTTTATCAATAAATTATCTTGCTTGTCTAATCATAATGAGTTGTTTATGATTTTGAGAAGGGAAGCAAGTTATAGAAATATAATACAAGTCCTAAATAATGCAAGGTAGAAAGAAGGAAGTACTTACATAGAAGTGGTTCTTTTTTAACAGAAAACTTCCAGTCGCAAGTGTGTGAATCACGACTCAAATTTCTTGAAGCAAAAAAAGTCAAATTATTCTTATGTGATAGGAAAGCGTGTGTGGTATCAGCTTCAGGCATGGGTGGATGCGGGTGCTCTTTCCCCTGAGAATCTCTGTCTTTTTAGCATTTATTTTCCTTGTTGGTTTCATTCTCATATATACCTCCCCTCATCCTGGTAGGGAGATGGTCACTGGCAGTGTGACTTGCTTACTTTGGAGGATTTTCTTGTCTAGCTCTCCCTTATAAAAATCCCAAACCTGGTTTTTGTGGCTCTTCCCAGAATTACTCCTTATGACCAGAAGGATGTGACTGCTGAATGCATAGGTCTGAAATACATGCACCTTCCAAAGGCATGCAAAGGGACCTCAGCCTCTGAGAGTAATTTGGGAGCTGTTATCAGAAGGAGGAGCCAAGGTCCCACAATGCACTGCAGTGTGAGTTGCTCAACAGTCCTGAATAACCATTTTGGGCTGCCCAGTTGCTCAGGGAGGAAAGGTGAGGATAGAGCAGCCGGACTCTGTTAAGCCTATGGAAGGCAAGGGTCACAGAGGCAGGGCTGTCCTGTGATTACCTAGGACTTCTGTCAGCTCGCACCAGCTCCCTCCTCCCCAACATCACACAACAGAACTAACCAGCAACGTGATGCTACCATAGCCTGTTTCCGATGAGGAGTTTCAGAGATTCTTATGGAATTTGTCAGAAAAGGTCCTATCCCGTGATCAGAAAGAATCTCATACCACCTTCAGGCAGGAAGAGACATGAAGAGGTACTGTCCTTTCTTTTTAACCACCAACAGCAGGTTGGGAAAAGAACAAGGTCTTAAAGAAGGTGCAGATATGAAGCCGGTGCCTTTCTGTGTGACATGTTATGCCTCCCTTTACACACGAGGCTTTTCATGACTTTTCTGTAGTTGGTGAGAGGCACGGCGTGCAGTACAGGGGGCCTGGTAAACTAAACGCCAGGCCGCTCTCTGAGCTGTGCCAGGAGTTAACACAAATATCGATAGCATCGAGGCACGTTCCATCTGCGTCTTCCTCTCCTGCAGTTACCTGACTTCTCCTGCAGTTTCCATTGGCAGCCATATGAAGAGGCAACCACGGCCACGTTCCTCATTCTTTTCCACAGGCGAGCATCTGGAAAGATAGGAAATGACTTGCTGTGTAAGTGTAAAGACTGAGTTCAGAATCTCCCAGCACCCATTTAAAGGCAGACGTGGGAGGAGCGTGCGCCTGTAATCCCGGCACACCCATGGGGAGGTAGATGTGGAGAGAAGACACTCCCCAACTTTACCTTGTCTCAGTAAAAGGTGGAAGATAAAGACAGATGGTCAAATTGTCTTCTGACCTCCACCTGCCTGTGCTTTGTGGTACCCATGCTCCTGAATGCAAACACACACACACACACACACACACACACACACGCTTAAAAATATTCAAATAATGATGGTACTGTTTCCCTTGAGAATCTTCATGTACATTAGCTCCTAATAAAGAGAGAAAGCCTGCTGGGGGTTTTTCTAATCCTTTCCTCTCTCCAGTGAACTACATGGACATTCATTTGAACATCTTCCTGGGTAAAAAGCCAAGGAGGCGTGAGCCACATGGGCCATCAGCTCTGAACTTGATCCTTGTCCATAGTCTTCAAGGACAGGTATCACGTACCTGGGCACCACTCAGGCCAGGCTGTTGCGCAAATCTCTTGACTTCACAGCAATTGTAGAGTAACTGCAGAGGGAGCCATTAGGTAGGAAAGTGGTCATCACGGGGAATGAAGAAATGATGTGCTTCAAGTGCTCAGCTTGGCTGGAGAGATGGTTCATAAGCTAGAGGTGCTCCCYGCCCCCAGCTCCCAAGGACCTAAGTTCGATCCCTGGGACCCAGGTGGTACAAGGAGAAAACCCATTCACAGGAATTACTCTCTGACATACGTGTGTGCCTGCACGCATGCATGTTCATATGTGCCCCGCCCCAATAAATAAATACAAAAAAGGAAAATATGAAAATAAAGAACGAGAGAACTTTTTATTTAAGTGCTCAGCTCAATGCTGTCCCTCGAAAGTGGTTCAGACACACTGTGCAGTGATTCGATACTAATGATGTGACCACTCCTTACTCTCTTGCTAGTCCTATTATTTCCTATAGAAATAACAATAGCCCTTCCCCCTTTAAAATAATAAGAGTACTATATTCGTCTTTTATCTTTAGATTTTTTATGAATATGAGTGTTTTGTCTACATGTATGTATAATATTCACCGTATGTATACTTAACACCTTTGCACGTCAGAAGATCCCCCAGAGCTGGAGTTATGGATGGCTGTGAACTACCATGTGAGTGCTGGGAATTGAGCCTGTGTCTTCTGCAAGAACGCGAGTGCTCTTAACCACCGAGCCATCTCTTGCATGTCCTACCTTCTGTCCTCATTGCCATTGGCATGTAATGGTTAACCATCCTTTCTCTGCAGGCCATTTGCAGGTACCTTGTAATTTCCTCTCTCCCCAATGCCTGAAATTGTCCGTTTGAACTTGAGTCATTTAAAGCTCTCTCTGTTCTGCAAACTTTCATTTTATCTCCCCCTTTGATGTCCCTAAGCTGTTAAAACCAGTCCCTTTTTGCAGTGATCTCCACTCCCTGAGGAGTCTAAGGGTGGGGTGCCAGCACTCACTCACTCTCCTGTCTTCTAGCCAGTTTTCTGGATCTTTCCATTTTCATTTTTGATCTTTTCCCACGATCTTTATTTTTTGTTTAGCCACTAAAAGGGGGAATCTGAAGTGCTTTCTCCTGAATAGTCTCCCTTCCTCTCCGCAAGGTTAAGATATCGTATTTGTGACAGGTTATGGGAAACACTTCCTAGAGTCATAAATGGGAGGCTGGGGGTGGGGTAGCTCAGTTGATCGCATGCCAGCRTAGCAAATGGAAAGCAATGGGTTCGGTTCCCAGTTCTGTATTTCCTGGGCTACAAATCCTCCTCTACACAGAGATGGAGAGTGACCTGGGTTATATGAGGCTGTCTTTAAAAAACAAAGTGCCTTCTACAGGTGACAATGACCCAAGGGTGGCTGCAGAAGCTTTGTCATAAAAAGTTGACTATTGGCCAGGTAGAGTGGCACATGCCTTTAATCCCAGCAGCTGGGAGGCAGAGCAGGGGCGTGTGTGAGTTCCAGGTCAGCCAGGGCTACAGAGTAAAATCCTGCTCAAAAACAAAACAAACCAAGTCAAAACCAAGTTGATTATATTAGCTTTGGTTCTGGAAAAAAAAATTCTTCATTTGATTTTGGTACATTCCAAAGACATAGAAGAAGCATGAGAGGGAGGAGGGCTGGGAAGGAGAAGGGGGATGGGGTGGAAGGGGGGGGGAATTAGGCTATAATGCTTGCCTTTCCCCAGGAGTTGAGTAATCTTTGGTTCAGTTTCCGTCCTTCCTCTTTTGTTAGTATTTTTTGCTGTTTGGTTCAGATCTTACTAGTCTTTTCCTTTTCCTCCTCCTCCTCCTCTTCCTCCTCCTTCCTTTTTCTTCCCATTTTCCRAGGGATATCTCTGGGGTTCATTTACAGAAAGAAGAAAACGTGGGCTTGTATGACCTTTACAGTCAGGGTCACCTCCCRTCTCCTGAGCGCTTGAGTTCCTCGGGTGTGCCTCTATAGGGAAGGTGCGGAGAGGCAGAGGCCTGAGGGGTAGAGAGCAGAGCTGTGGGTCGGGTTGTGGGATGAACAGCATTTGGGATGAAAATAGGGTGTGCTAGGCTGGACCCCAGTGGTACCAGCCACGGGTGACCCAGGAGGAAGCTTCACAGTACTCAAGTCTTGGTCATGAAGCTCRCCATCGTGGATGCTTGAAGCTGTCCTCTTTTTCTCCCTCTCATGGAATGAGACACCATCACACTCTGTAACATTATACCACGGGAAAATTCCAAGCTCCTCATCAAAGTTGGTAGATTCCTAGCACCGGCCATTGGAAAGATATTYGGGGGAGGAGATGGGCAGTATTTCTTCATTTGGTTCCAGTAGATTCCAAAGACAAAGACGTTGAGAGGGAGGAGCAGGGGGAAGAAAAAGGAGGGATGGAGGGGGAGGGCGAGGGAGGTGAGGAATCGGAGAAATGGATGGTTTACAGGGCTCGGCTCCTGAAGACATCGCTGCCAAAATGGCTGCTTTGCCCCAGCAGTTGGGTGCACTTCTGTTCAGTTACTATCCTTTCTGCTTTGTTAGTATTTTTGTTGTTGTTTCAGTGTCTTAYTGTGGAGTCCAGCCTGGCCTTGAATTACCTCCCACTTACCAGCACGGGCCACCACACYTAGCTCCCTGTGCATTTTTAATTATAAAACAGCACACCCACACAGCTCTAGTTGGGAGACACTTCTTCTCGCTTGGCTGCGATCTCCGTTCCTCCCCTGTGAAGTCTGATATATATTCATGTGCATCCTTGGGCACACTCTTCACTTTTGATTTATATTAAAACTTTGCAGTTCCTTGTATCGCTTGGCTTCCTAAGTCCCCTTGTTAATTGTCACATGGTATTTACCCAGTGGGTGTCCTGTCATTTAAGTAAATAGCCCCTGACACCTTCCAGTGGGAYTTCAAGGCCATTGACACAGGACTCTGAAGMCAYCCAACCCTGGATTTCCTGTTCAGCCTCTTCCTAACTGTACAATCTTGGARACTTGCTTTCTTCATCCCTGCCTTGGGAACAACAATACTTTCCTCAAAGTGTTATTTAGAGGAAAATAATGGATAGAAACATTTAWTACAGTTCTTGAAGTATAGTGTATGTCCTATACTTAAAGCCAGTCGGTTATTTTGAATTTATCTCTATTTAGATCATAGTGTGCTGATAATCTTTTCATCCTTTRGACTAGTTTTTGTAGTAAATTCACAACTGTAACTAATGGCCAAGCTATTTGTGTACTTAAATCGGGGTAGATTGATGCCTCTTGAGGTCACAGCAGTTTCCACTGGCTGTTTTTCATGATTGTAAGTGTACTGCCTTCACAGTACCCTCACCAGGACTGGCCAGAAGTTGTCATTTTCTAAGTTGGGTAATTTAGTGCATTAAATATGAACCCTGTGATCTGCTCACATTAGAATAGTAGTGAGAATAGTGTAATTAACAACCTGCTTGTCCACCAACCAGCTGCCATCATCATGCGTCTCCTCCCACACTTTGTTCTGAGAAATCTCAGAGCGAACCCTTGTGGCATGCCACTCCCTTTACTGGACCAAGTGGTATACACCCCAACCTCTCAAGGACCTTTTATATTTTCACACAAACCATCCTGCCTTACCATACGGACTAAGAGGAATGGCCTCCATTATATGACTTAACACACCGTTCCCACAGTTGACGTAGGGCTTCATATTAAGCTGCATGAAGAAATGAATCCGAGAGGTTGGATCCCACCAGAGCCCGGCCATTTATGTTGCTATTCAGAAAAATCTTTTCCATCCTCTCTCACCACGGATTTTCTGGGTTAGCTGAGCTGTCTTATAGAATGGGTTCTGTGTTGGGCTTGGGGTTTTCTCGCAGATTGAACATTTTTCTTCAGGTCTTGCTTCTTTTAAAATGGTAAGTATCTCTGGAGTGACCTCCTCATTTTAGCATGAAGTGTTTGGAGGGGCGGCTCTTCTTCCTAGTAGATCCTCAAGGAGTCTTAGGTTCCARCATGGCTGCTGTTCCCTAGCAGTAAGAGGATGGCCTGATGGTTACTGTCTGTTAAATGCAGGATTAAGGAATGGTATTGGTCTACAAGTGATCCGACTGTAGTCAGTCCTTGATGCGGAAGTCCCTTTCTTTCATGGGCTAGTTCCCTGAGAACACTTTCTAAAGATTTAAGTGGAGAAACCTGACAGGTTGCGTGGTTACAGGACCTTAGTGCTCACTAAACTGGTAAACCATTGCGTGTTGATAAAGCTTGTTGAGAGTGGATTTTGGGAGCAAACCCCCTACCCCATGACCAAAACAAATCCTCCTTTTCCTGAAGTATGCTGGCCCCATAATTGTAACAAGGAGAAAAGTAGAGAACAAGAAGCTAAGAGCATGAAGATGTTGTGTCCTTGATTGAAGCTAGAAGGCAAACCACGTCCAATGGGAGTTACCATTGCTTATCTCATAATATAAAACGCCTGCTGAGGGAATGGGAAGCTGGAAGCCCAGCCAGGGAGAGGACCCTCCAGCAGGCTGCCCCAGGGGGCATCCACAGTCTGTTTCTAAAGTTGGGCACGTTGAGTACCAGATTGGATGAGCATCGTCTATCAGCTGCTCCTCACTACCRCACACTCATGATTTAATCTACTTTTGCTCATTCAAAACTGAAGGCACCTCTGGCATAGATCACTCTCTGGCCTCCTACGGAACCAGGGTGGCAAATGACTTCGAGAGATGCCACCTGGCAGAATGTGATTGGTTAAGTGGTGGCAATGAGCTTTGTTAGAACTCAAACAGGGAGCCATGTCCTTGGGCTCAGTTGATCTGAAAAGACTACTTAGAGGAAAAGCTCTGTCTGAGATTTGAATAGTGTGTACTTTTAAAACACAGGGAAGCCTGGCAAATGGGCTATTCTGGGTCTGAGTTCAAAGGTATATGACCGTTTTTTTGTTTGTTTTTCCCCCTTCTGTCTCTAATAGCCTTCCACGTGTTGAGTATAGTTTCTACATCTAAGCTGTGTCCCTAACCTAGGAACTCTTAAAACGTCAGCCATTAAGTCCCGGTTATGTTGACATCCCTTTGGACATGTCTTCTGAGATCTCCTTCTATCGTTCTTACATTCAATAGATAATTATTGAACATCTCTTCTGTGGCGGTTTTTCTTGTGGTCTGGACCGTGTAGCTCCTTTGGCAGCCCGATTTCCTGGCAATCATCAGCTGGTGGTCAGAAGTCCTGGATTGGTCTTAGGTCCTGCTTTCAAAATGGAAGTTTAGAAAGAATCACTCTCAGTATCCTGCCCAATGTTTCCAAGATGGAGGCTAGCTAGCAAGTCCGAGGGTGTTGCTTTTTCCTGAGAAGAAAAGATTTAAAATGGGCAGGGATTGTCTTCCTCTGTCTCTCATCGGACCCCTCTCTCTCCATGCCTATCTTTGAATTCAACTTTATCAGCATGCATTGAGTACTTTCTATATGCAATACTCATGTGTTCAAAGATACAGAAATGTGTGCGTGCATGTGAGTGTGTGTGCGTGTGCGGTGTGTTTTCTCTGTTTTCTTTCTGGTGGAAACACTTTATCCTTTGAGCTCTAAGAACTAAGCTGGAAACTCATGAAACAATATTTGCTATGACCCTGGGCAAAGATACTGCTGAAAACAAGAATTCTTTAGCTGCCACAGTTCACCTTTGTTCAGATGCCAAGTGCCAAGTGCGTGGGACACAGGAGAGGGGGAGCTTTACCTGTGGCTATCCCACTAGAAGAGGGATGCTGTTCACAAACAGAGAATGGGTCTCAAGGCAGAAAATGCCTGGTGGCAGAGTAGGTGGCTGAGTACAAAGGACATTGCTGGCATTCCTGACATATCCATAAGTCTTCAGCCTCAGCCCAGCGTCTGCGAGGATACTCAGGTCTGTTTTCCTTTGAATTCAGTTCTCAACTGGTGAGTGCTTGTTGTATGTAATCCTGATCTTTCCTAGAGGAAAGAGTTTGTTTCCTTCCCCATTCTCTCCCCCTACTCCCCTACCCCAGAGCATCCCAAATAAACTCCAAGATAAGTATGTCCATTTTGGCTGCTTTGCATGCAACCTCACAACAAACCCTTACTCCCTCTTTCCCTGTCATATAAACCCAACAGAATTTCAGATTTTTCAATGGAATGAACCTGAGATCCCACCTCTTCTGCTTGCTAATAAATGTGTTCAGCTTTCTCCCCCCCCCCCAACCCCCTTCCTCGTGATCCTCTTTCCTCCTTTTGTTCTTACCTCCTGGATATAAAATGTGATTAATGGTCCACAAGACTTGGATTGAAAAACTCTAATCCAGTACATTCTGTTTGATCACAACAGGGCCCAGGAAATTAAAATGATTTGTCCATAGCTGCCAGAGTCCGGGGGGAGGGGGGGTAAATGGGGACTTTGTGGCCCTTTCTATAAAGCTTGTAGTAACAGTAGGCACACCTGCCTCCTGGCTACCAGGGTAAGACCATCAGCATGGCTATTGTCTTAGTCAGGGTTTCTATTCCTGCACAAACATCCTGACCAAGAAGCAAGTTGGGGAAGAAAGGGTTTATTCAGCTTACACTTCCACGCTGCTGTTCATCACTAAAGCAAGTCAGGACTGGAACTCAAGCAGGTCAGGAAGCAGGAGCTGATGCAGAGGCCATGGAGGGGTGTTACTTACTGGTTTGCTTCCCCTGGCTTGCTCAGCTTGCTCTCTTATAGAACCCAAGACTGCCAGCCCAGGGATGGCACCACCCACAATGGGCCCTCCCGCCTTGATCGCCAACTGAGAAAATGCCTTACCTGGATCTCATGGAGGCACTTCCCCAACTGAAGCTCCTTTCTCTGTGATAACTCCAGCCTGTGTCAAGTTGATACATAACCAGCCGGTACAGCTACTTAACTTAGTTGCTCTGTGGCTTTGAATGAGTTAAACTTTCCCAGCCTCTGTACTCTTATCTATACGATAGGGCTAGAACTAGGTATGGTGTGCCTACCTATAATCTCAGCACCAAAGAGGCTGAGGCAGAAGGATTGCAAGTTCGAGACCAGCTACACAGGACAGTTCTCAGAAGAACAGGGTAGGTTTTGCTTATTCTAGGTCTGGCATAGAACAAGTGGCACCTACTATTATTACCTGTAAGATGTGAACTCTGTAAATCGCGGTGGTGACTTTTCTTCTATACACAGTTAACTCAAACCTGATGCATCCCTCCACTTACTGAACAAGAACTCAGTCTGAAAGTGTGGAGTGGTGGGTTGGGTCAGACATACTCTCAGCAATATTTATGTGTCAGAGTTTCAGTGTCTGACAGTTTTTGCTTCCTGGCTCTGATGGGAYGTTGTTTTCTTTCTTCTCTGGGTTTCTCTGTCTGCCCGATGCTAGTCTAATAAGCCCACTGCTGTTCATGGTATTAGCCCTATGTGTCAGCTCCTCAACCCAATCCCTTGCTAATCTTCCCCTCCACTCTTTGAAGTCAGGGTGRTTATATTCTAATTGCAGCAGGGGAAACCAAGACTCCCACAGGCTGAGTAACTAGCTTGATGGATGGATATATTTTCGCGATGGGTTGCAGAAGGCATCCCTGTGCTCAGTATGAGGTGTGGTGCAGGCTGACCCTGGCCCTTCTGTCTAACTGATGAGGACTTGTATGTCTATCTAATCCTGAGAATGACCAGCCAGAGAACTAGTGAGCAGAGAACCAGCGCCAACTCAAGTCAGCATGGGAACACAGAATTAATATTTGAGCTTTGGGCTCCTGACTCTAGTCTGATGCCATGTCAATCATTTTGCACGGGTCTTGGTATCTCTAGTTGTAGCATCAAGTTGCCCTGCAACTTATTGATGTCCCCTCCATAGTTGAGAACTTCTAGCTCTAGTGGATAATGTACTTGAATTTGAACCCTGGCTCTGCCACTTTCCAGCTATGTGACTTTGGGAAAGTTGCTTGAATTGTCTCTGCCTTCGTTTCTCACGCTAGATGCTCCTGGAATTGATGTGAGGGTTGTGCAAAGTACTAGATACAAAATCGAAGACCAGCACCTGACACAGACTATTGATCAGCTCTTGGCACCTGCCATTGTGTTCCTTTTGCCAGGCATGAGCAAGTAATGGCTTGACTCTGGAGAGGGGGAAAATGTTAAAGATAATGACCTTTAGGATT
The DNA here is from genome assembly GCA_002335545.1 of Apodemus speciosus. NCBI lineage: Eukaryota > Metazoa > Chordata > Mammalia > Rodentia > Muridae > Apodemus > Apodemus speciosus. Next base: position 394,478 of record BDUI01000175.1, read on the forward strand.
TATTGAGAAATCCTAGTTTGATTTGTTTATAGAGACTATTTAGAAGTTGCTGCGGTGTGATTGGAAGATAGCTCTGTAAGGTTTTYGCTGCATAGGTATGCCAACCTGAATTCAATTTCCATAACCCGTGTTTAAAAAGCTGGGTATAAGCCAGGCAATGGTGGTGCACACCTTTAATCCCAGTACTTGGGAGGCAGAGGCAGGCAGATTTCTGAGTTCCAGGCCAGCCTGGTCTACAGAGTGAGCTCCAGGACAGCCAGGGCTACTCAGAGAAACCCTGTCTTGGTGGGGGGGTGGGGTGTGGGGAGGTGGGGGGGTGGGAAGCTGGGTATAGGGCTGGAGAGATGGCTCAGTGGGTTTTTTTGTTTGTTTGTTGTTTTTGTTTTCTGAGACAGGGTTTCTCTGTGTAGCCCTGGCTGTCCTGAAACTCACTCTGTAGACCAGGCTGGCCTCGAACTCCGAAATCCACCTGTCTCTGCCTCCAAGTGCTGGGATTAAAGGCATGCACTACCACTGCCAAACCGGCTCAGCGGTTAAGAGCACTGACTGCTCTTCCAGAGGTCCTGAGTTCAATTCCCAGCAACCACATGGTGTGGCTCACAACCATCTGTAATGGGATCTGATGCCCTCTTCTGGTGTGTCTGAACACAGCTATAGCTGTCTTTAAAAAACAAACAAACAAGGTGGGCATAGTAGCGTGCGCTTCTATTCTAATCCAGGGGCTATTGGAGGCACAGATTGAAGGATCCCCATGCCTTCCAGCCTTCCAGCCATCCAGCCTAACCTAATAGGCAGGCTCCAAGCAGGTGAGAGACCCTGTCTCAAAAAACAAGGTGCTGAGGAAGAATGACACCTGAGGGTGTCCTCTGACTTCCACATGTTCATGAACATGTGTATTCACAGCTGCACACACACAAGCCTAAGTATATAACACCAGTGTCAGAGTTTTGTACCGGAAGTATAGCTCTGGGTTACACTGGAGCCTGTGGTACCTGGCTGGCCTCGTAGCCAGGATACTATGTGTTCCATGAGGAAGAGAACTAACCAGGGTCCTCCATGCCCTTAAAGGCAGAAAGAAAGTTATGACTGGAGAAAAATTTGTGAGGCAATAGGTCCACTGAAGGAATGGGGAGTTGGCTGTCCCAGCTGAATCAGGCCTGAGGGAAGAAGACAGGGAGAGAGCCAATGCTGTTGCGCAGATAACGCCACCACTGTGCAGCCGYGTACTTATTTTTAAGTGAYAGTGGTCTATTTTAGGCCAGCTTTATCCCACTCACAGTCTCCATTTCTCATCCTCGTTTCCCATTTTTCTCCCTGTGCATCTTCTCTCTTTGAACCTCTTGTTTAAGTAGCTATGTGTGRCGACAGGCCTCAATATCTGCGTGCTGGTTAGTTTGGGATCAACTTGACCCRAGCTAGAGTCATCAGGAAAAGTGAACTTCAGTTGAGAAAATGCCTCCTCCCACCAGATTGACTTGTAGGCAATTCTSTAGGGCATTTTCTTAATTAATGAGGTGTGGGAGATGCCAGCCCACTGTGGGCAGTGCTATCCCTGGGTAGACTGTAAGAAAGCAGGCCGAGCAAGCCATATAGAACAAGCCAGTAAACAGTGTTCTCCCCTGACTTCTGCTTCCATCCATTCCTGCCTCCAGGTTCCTGCCCTGGCCTCTCTTCCTGGTGGACTGTAAGCTGTATGAAATAAGCTTTTTGAGCTGGGCGGTAGTAGCRCATGCCTGTAATCCCAGCACTCTGGGAGGCAGAGACAGGTGGATTTCTGAGTTCGAGGCCAGCCTGGTCTACAGAGTGAGTTCCAGGACAGCCAGGGCCATACAGAGAAACCCTGTCTCCGAAAAAAACAAACCCCCAAAAACCAAACAAACAAAAAAATAGAAATAAGCTTTTTCCTCCCCAAATTGTTTTTGGTCATGGTCTTCAGCACAGCAACAGACAGCAAACTAGGAAAAAAAAATACACACACACACACACACACACACACACACACACACACATATGCATATTTCCCGACTATGAGAATGCTGCACTTCACTTTCTGATGAACTTTTATGAAATATTGCTATACTGAACTAAGCCAAACTATGGATTGCCTATGTCAAATGTGCTGCTTCTAGACAAAGGTACTGCCATCAGCAGTTGACAGTGACATTGCTATCTGAAGACTTTCTGAAGTGAAAGTGGAATACAGATAATTCCCCATTTATACTTTCACTTTGATGGTTTTATATAATCCCACAATTGTAAGCATAACATTTAAGAAGCTCTACCTGGGGCGGGAGCGGGGGTGGTGGTGGTAGTGGTGTCATGCGACTTACCCAAGGTTACCTAGCAAACTGAATAGTAGAGCCAGGACTTAGCTCTGTATGTTAGTTAGCTTTTCATGCTATAACCAAGATACCCAAGAGAGCAATAGGCAGGGAGGCTTTATTTCAGCTCCTGGTTTCAGAGGGTTCAGTCCATTTTGGTGGGGAGGGTGTGGTGGTTCCCACCATGGTGGGAGTAGGGGAACTGGGAGTTCCCACACCCCTCCAGCTTTCTCCTCTCTTTCCTTTGATTCTGTCTGGGCTCCTAGCCCGTCGGATGACTTCGTCATAGGATGCCACCCCTCAGCTAATCCTCTCTGGAAATAACTTCATTCTGACTCTTAGGTAATTCTTAACCTAGTCAGATGATAATGATTGTTGGCTGCACAGCCTCTTTCTCTTACGTTTTGTGTCAGTCCCATTTACTATGCTGTTGTCTCCATTGTCCAACACTCAAGTAGGCATTTGAGATTATGGAGCTGAAGAATTAATCCCTTCAAAAGAAAGAAGGATGGACACGTGCCTAAGCCTATCCTTCCCCCCTCTATTACATTGAGAAAACGGAGTGGGATGTATTGTTGATCATTCTGACTGTGTGTCTAGGATATGGATATATATGTATCATTTCCTCAAATCATTCATGTATTTTTGTTTTGTTTTGCTTATCTTATTAAAACCTTGAAACTGGGGCCAGCATGATCGTTCAGTGGGTAAAGGCACCCGCCACCAAGCCTGATGATCTGATTTTATCCTCAGTACTAACATGGTAGAAGGAAAGACCTGACTCGTGTTAGTTCCTTTACATACACTAGTGTTATGTGTGCACACATGCACACATGCATGCATGAGTTTGCACATGAACACACATACACAAAATAGATAAAATAAAGCTTATTCCCACTTTAGAGATGATCAGGCTGAAGTTTGACATTCTGGATTAAACTTTCCAAAATCCCATAGACATCAGATTAAAGACTCGGTATTTGAGCCCAGGCTTCTCATCCGAGGGCTTGAGTGCGTCTTTTGCTTGTACTGAACTGAAGGGAAGTGTGTTGAGAATTCCACAAAGTTTTGATATAGGCCTTGGCAAGTGTCTCTGCGATAGAGCACTCACCTAGGTCGGGTTTTATCCTCAGCACTGCAAAGAGGGTCTGCGTGGGGCTCGGCTGGGAGCAAATGTTGCTATAGAGCTAAGGTAGAAGGGAAACACTTTAGTCTTGACAGAGTGCCACACACACCAAGCAAACCCCTTTAAAACCCTCCTGTGGACTCTGGAGCAGGCTTCCTGTTCTTTACTTTGTGACTTTGTAATTTAGCCTTCCCTGTTAAATATTCCGTCAGGATGAAAGGAAGAGGCTAGGGAAGGAGACCTCAGTTACTCCTGCTGCTGCTGCTGCTGCTGCTGCTGCTGCTGCTGCTGCTGCTGCTGCTGCTGCTGCTGCTGCTGCTGCCCAGTCTGGATGCTCGGCATCTTAGGGCCAGGTAGAAGGAGAGAGTTGGCTCCTCTCCACGGAGCTCCTGGTGGGGAGGAGGCGAGGTTCAGGAATGATGCCAAATGGGTGGAGATGAGAGACGGAGGAAAGGGATGTGGTGTTTGGACCTCATGACTCAGGAAACGTGATGGCACCTCCTTTCGGGCTGGCATGAGGCAAGCGTTTAGGAAAGAATATGAGCTATTGTTGTGCGCTTTTTTTTCCCTAATGGGTGGGTTGTTTTTATAAAGTTTTATGATCAGGAAACTGATGCAGAATGCTGATCACTTTGGTTTTTTTTTTTTTTTTTGTCTACCAGCATCATTTTTTTAATATTTATTTTTGAATTTTGATGACAGGCATTTCCTTCGAAACTTCTGGGGGTAAAGCATAACAAGACACCCCAAACTGCTTCCTTACTGTAGAATCCAAACGAGAAGCTGTAGTTTGTGATCTTTTTGATAACCCCCACAAGACAAATCTCTCCCCAGCGAGGGGAGGTTAGTTCTTTCAGCGACTGAGGTGGCCTAACAGACATGATCGCTTTTAAAACATTCTAGAAAATGTGCCGAACATGTGGAAAACCTCTAGTGTCCATTAAAGTGGGGCCTTGTTGTGGCAATGCAAATACAGATCAAATTGCCCTCTTCCCCCTAAATCATAAAAACCCAGCTCCTCTGCTAGTCTTTCTCCTGGAAGATGATTTCATCCTCAAGTACACGGTCCTATCTGTTGTGCATTGTTGGAAGGCACTAAGCCAGCGTTGGGCATCTGGCCGCCAACCTTGGAGATGTTAAAAGCCTGTTTGGTTRCTGCAGGGCATTAATTCATAGCCTACCTTGTAAAAGTCATGTCTTACTGCATTTTCCTGGCACCAGAGAAATCCCTGTACCTACTCTTGCATTTGGGTTTTCTGAGCCTGCAGGCAGCTCGGGGTTATTAGAGTTCAGAAAAGAGGCCACATGATGTTGGCTCTACCATTTCAATTCTCTTACCTCTTTTCCTCCCTCCCTCCCACTCACTGACAGATGACTTGGGCGGTGTCTATGCCAGAAGCTCTCAGGCACCTCTTATGAGAGTCTAAGAGGGAGATCATGACCCTCCTCGGGTGGAACAGAGTGTTCACGGATTTTGTGTGGATGTGACCAAATACCTGACAGGACTGCTTGAAAAGAGGAAAGGGTTCTGTCCGTCTCGGCTGGGAAGACAGGGAAATCTCACAGTTCACATCGTGGCCATCTGGGAAGCAGAGAAAGAAGGATGCTGACCTGAGATGCTACATTTCAAGGGTGGTTCTCCTTTAGGAATGAGGTCACAAACACGACCAAAGCCCGCTCTTACCAATCCTCCAGATGATCCTAATTCTAGTCAAGCTGTCAGTGAAGAGTCACTATCCCAAGCAGCTAACAGAGAAGTGTTCATCCCCCCCCCCTTTGGTTTCCTGGGATGAAAAAATTGGGTCTAGGGGTAGGTATAGTGATTCTTCTATAGTCTCAGATTCTCGGAAGGCTGAGGCAGGAAGATTGTTTGAACTTAGAAACTCAAGAGCAGGCCGGGAAGCATAAATATGACAATGTCTCAATAAAATAAAATACAATAAAATTGAGTCTGCACATTCTCCTCATCCTGGACACTTCAGATTTGAACTACATGCTATCTTAGACACCATATAAAATCCTTCTCCTCTCCTCAGCCTTTCAGATCCTATCTCAAGAGAGCAAAGATTCAATATAACCTAGGTTTCAAGGTTGTTTCCATGAATTTTGGACCCTCAAGAAGCTAAGTTAAGGATCAATATCACTTTTTAAAAGTTCTGATGCCCCATCTGCATGACTTCCTAGTCTGAAACTCTGTGCTCTGGTGAGTGGGGGACAGCACGTGAGCTTCCACACCGAATGGAGGAGCTAGCGACAGTTGGTGGCTGCTGGGAGACGGGTGGCGGGAGACAGCGTTGGTTGGGGATGTGATCCCTGGTAACTGGGCTGTGCTTAGGTGGATGTCCCCAGGCCCATGTGCATATGGGCAACACTGATCGCACACTAACATATTTGAAAATCGATGAGAGCACATGAAGTTGGAGGGGAAAGTGAGGAAGGATCGAGAAGGAGTTAGAGAAGGGAGGGGCATGATCAAAATTATTATTTGCATGTATTGCATTCTCAATAAATAAAAAATACTAGTCAAAAAGTCATTTTGAAGTCAGGGAGGGGCGTGAGGGTGGAGGAAATCTAGGAGGATTTAGGGGAGGGGAAGGGATGAATATGATCAAATTTATATATATGATTAAATATATATTTATATATATTTATATATACACATATATGTATATAAACATATATACATATATATATGCATGTATGAAGTTCTCAAAGAATACATTTTTTTTTAAATTTAAGATGGTGTCTCACTACATACCTCTGGGTAGACTAGGACTCACTATCTAGACCAGGCTTAAACTCACYGAGCTCCACCAGCCTTTGACTCCTGAGTGCAGGTTTTAAAAGCATGTCACSGTGCCTAGCCATAAAAAATACTATTTTAAGAAGAAATTCGAGGCTATAGAGATGGCTCAGCAGTTACAAATTTGGACTGCTCTCTCAGTGCCCACTTCGGGGGGGTTCTCAGTGCCCCTTTAAGGGGGTTCTCAGTGCCCCTTTAAGGGGGTTCTCAGTGCCTCTGGCCTCCCCATTTACCTACAGCACATAGATGCATATGCAAATACATAACTAAAAACAATAATTTTAAAAAAGAAACTGCACTCTGTTACTTTTTTTGAGGGGGGGGGCCTCTAGATTTACCTCTTTCATGATATCTCTGATCACCCCTATTTCAATTTAATTTTAATTTCATTGTTTGATATGTGCCAGCAAGGTAGAAAGAACTAGAACTGATTTGAGCAGCCATGTGGGGAAAATCATGACCCCTTCTACACCCCCACACTAGGCCTGACTGGGGTCAAGCCGTGGAGATAGAGGGTCTGTTGATAGAGGAACAGTGGGGTAAGGGAGGTACTCAGTACAATGGGGAGAGAAAGTGAGGGTCACCCTAGCTTGTGGGGGTCACAGAGAGCCTTGGGTAAGCATCCACTGCGCAAACCCACCAAAGCGGAAGAAGCAGACGGTAATGTCATCACCAATGAGCACGAAGTCATGGCTGCTGCTTTTCTGCTCAGCTTTTCGCCGCCAGGACTTTTAGTTTGATCAGGACTGTGGTCATGTGAGAACTGTGTTTGCTGAGGTTGGGCCTGGATGTCAGCTGGGGGTGGGGGTGGGGGAATCAAATAAATCAGGAACTCTCTGGCTGTGGATGTGGCTCAGCTGGCAGATCGCTTGCCTGGCGTGCAGGAAGCCGTGGGTTCATTCTGCAGCACAGCATAAACTGGATTTTGTGGAGTGTGCTTATTATCCCAGAATTTAGGAGGTTCTGGCAGGAGGAGCAAGAGTTCAAGGTCGTCTTTGGCTACATAAGGAATTTTAAGGTGGCTCAGGGTTTATGATACAATATAATATAATATAATTAATATAATATAATACAGTAAGATACAATAAAAGAATAAAACCCAGACGCTTTCTTGATGTGGCTCCCACTTAGCCAAAGTGCTCAGTTAACCTACCCGCTTCTACCCTCTCCAAAGCTCTTACCAGGCCCTAAGCACCTGGGACATTTCAGCCCATGTCCTGTACAGCTCTGCAGCTCACCAGCCAACTAACTTCTGCTCCCAGCAGATGAGACACATGCTTGCCAGGAGACCCTGAACCTGTTCCTTCTGGTTAGACTAGTTCTATAATTAAGGTCTTCTATGGAACACTCGGCACACACCCCAGCCCCGGGGTCTTTTTTGCAGGTAAACATTTCAAGCCAACAGCCTTCCTTTCATTCTCTACAGCTAATTTTTTAAAAACTTAAATGCGGTTGTGCCTCTCGGCTACAAAGATAAGTGTGTTTTTATTTGGAGCCCTGGATACCAGATTGTAAATCCAAGGCCGTGTGCTGGAACACGTCTCCTGGTGGGTGGCTTCGCTGGGAGCTGAGCTGAAATGTGGACTTGCACAGTTTTCATTGCTTTCCTTATGCACCCATATGTAGATAGCATGTCGCCTGGCWTACTCTAGATCCCCAGTGAATGATGGTTTGCATGAACCAATTAATAGACTTTTTCTTCCCATCCTGAATTTTGATGCTACAACATTGGGCTAAGCATCCTCAGATACTTGTGACCAAAGGTCTGTGACGGTAGCATTGCTGATGGCAAGGGAGGGGGACTGGGGGDAAACCACTGCTCTAATTCATAACACAGTATCAGTCAGACATACCCCTTTGACCGTGTTGACCGGAAATACAAATTTCTGGGCTCCTCTGCCAAAGATCCCAGTTCACTGAACCCAGAAAAGGCGCCCAGGGTATGGGATTAGTAAGCTTCTTATTTAATTCTACTTCAAGCAACATAAGGAAACGTCTGGGCTGCTCAGATGTCAGATGCCCAATGCCAGCCCAATGGCATGAGCACTTTYGTGTGTYATTATTCCCCTATTCATTATTTTTTTTCATGTGTATGTATGTCTGGTGTGTGTACTCGTGTGTAGGCACATACACATGCATGGAGAGGCCAGAGGTTGGTGTTGGTGTTGGTGTCAGCTGTTTAACCGTGATCGTTCTTCACTTCCCAAAACAGGTTCTCTCATTGGAACCAAGAGGGTTTTTGTTGTTGTTGTTGTTGTTTGTTTTGTTTTGTTTTTTGCCGGCTTGTCCTGGGATCCCTTGTCTGTGCCTAAGCGCTGGGATTACAGATGGCTGCCATGCTCGCCCCGACTTTTATGTGGATACTAAGGACCAGTCCTCACGCTTGCGTGACAGGAATTTTAACTACTCAGCCACCTCCCCAGCCCCAGCCCCAGCCCTCACGCTCTCCGGAACTGCAGTGTGTCTTACAAGGGATCACATTATGTACTTCTGTCAGATATTTTTCTTCCTTTAGAGCACATAAAATAGTAGCGGAGTCACAGTCTGTGGCATCTGCAGGGTGATGGATGTGACACATTGATTATCGTGTTTGTAGTGGGTAGAAGAACCACCTCCACCATTGGAGTGTAGATTTTAACATTTTGGGTTCTCATTTCCCTCTACAGGGCTAGTGTACAAGTCTCACATGTGTGTGTGTTTTACCTGTAGGCTGAAGAGAAGAAATAGTTTTGGAATGAAACAAACATTTTGAATTTTTGCCACCTCGTATGTAATGCCCTCAAGCAGATGCAAACTGTCTGTAAGATATAAGCACTCTCTGGTGGTACGTAGAAAATGTGCTAAGGACTGGATTGTTTCTYTGAGTAAAACAGCTCTGCTGATAGCCATCCWTTCAAATGGGTAAAGATCATCAATATTAATGCAAAACTATGAGTGAAGCCGGTTTCTGATTGCACCTCTGCAGCCAGTAGTAATCCATGGATCTGCTCTTGAGAAGTTTAATCACCGAACTATGGTTCTGCCTCAAACCCCAACCAAATATGGTAACAAAAGTTCTTGGAAAGACCTGAATTTGGAAAATTACATTCCCATTTCCCTGTTTCTGCTTAGTTGTATGTTCTTGAAACTAATTTTCATTAGACTTTTGAAGTGGATTTGTATATATGAAGTAGTAGATTTTTTTTGTAGACAATAATTGTACAAAACAGTGGATTTCATCRTGACATCTTCATACATGTATACACATGTACACTGTACATATTAACACATTTTCGTCGACAGCCTCTCTGGTTCTCCTCCCACTGGCCACCCTTCCTCTTCCCAAGTAGACTCTCATCTACTTTCATTCCTTTAAAAAAAAAAAAAAAAACAAACTAGATACTGATTATGAAACAGCACACGGTGTGTGTCTGTGTGTGTTTATATAGATCATTTATATTTAAGATTTAAGAAATTTAAGAAAATTATCTGTCTCTCCTTTCACTTGTATTCCTTTTTCTTGACTTTTTTGGGCCATGTGGAATCTTACTTGGCTAAGGRTCAGGCATGGACATCAGGACAAGTTTGAGGTGAGGCGGTAGTCTGGGCTTCTTTGCACTCAGCTTTTTGTCTGTCCTGCCTAAGATACTAGCCAGTGGTCAAAATCTAAAAGACCTTTGAGGTCAAGACTAGCTGACCCTCTTGGCTGAGAGCCACATGTCACTCTGCTCTCTTAATGCATTTTACCAGTGGCTCTGTCCRCACTTTGGATGCATCCGTTCTTTGATGGGCGAGGCTGCCACAGGTATTATCATTATCAGCATCCCAACCCCTACCCACTAGATGCCAATGAACTCTGACATCTTGTGGATTTTTAAATTTTTACATGCATTTAGCTGAGCATGGTGGCACATGTTTGTAATTCCAGCACTTTGGAGGCTGAGGCAARAGGATTACTGTGAATTGAAGTCAGCCTGGGCTACATAGTRAGTTCTAGGCTAGCCTGTGCTCCTGAGTGAGACTCTATATCAAAACAAAAACAAAACCACRTAGATACTGCCAAACGTGGTCAGGAGACATGGAATCACCTCTAACTATAAGCCATTGCTCTAGTAAACGGGGACAAGAAATGTACCCGTTGTGGCATAGCAACACAATCAAATTTTATAGGTACTTTAAAAGAACATGGCTCTTTTTCATTTGGTCAGATGGCCGATAACCTGATTAGTGCAATCAGGTAAAGGGTTTGAGCTTTTGTTTATTGCTTTTGTTGTTTTAAATCAATTAACTGTTTTTTTCAGACTTGTTCTGAAAACAAAACATTTTAGATAATGCCAGAGAATCACAGCCCTGATTCCTCAGACGTCCCTGCTTTTTCCTCCTCCTTCCTCCCATCAAAACTGAAGCTAAGGGAAGGAGCGGGAGCTTGATCATTAACTGGGGCTATCGGCCAAAAGAAAGGGCAGAGGAGAGATGCCAGAGCATGTGAGTGCCCAGCATGTACCTGCGTGACCCTGTCTGGTTAGCCAGTAGAAGACATCCCTCTGAGAAGCCAGAGCCGCCCCGGAGGGTTGCACGGTGGGAGGCCGAGCCTCCGCAGATCAGCTTCTTCTGAAATGCATAACTAACCACAGAGGTTTCATCTGAAAGGCCATGTCTGAAATCGGACCATATTTAGAGTTAACACCTGCCCAGCAGGGAAGCTTAAGAGTGGGGAGAAAACTAGAACTCAGTGCATATTTGATGAATGAATGAATCACCCTTATCAATGAGTGAAACTTTAAGGAGAAAAGGATTCGAACCCTGATATTCAGGGTGGTGCTGATAGGATGGATCGAGGTYCTGCTAGAGATGGTCACAGCCRCTTTAGCCTTTGAGGTTTAGCCCCAGGGTGGTTSTGTTCTGAGCAGTTAGCCKCGCCTGATCATCTGCTAGGCTAAAAAGAGCTAACCACCAGTAGTAGTGTGCCTGGCTGCAGAGCCAAACCCCTCAGCAGCACACATGACCTGCACAGCACAAGCGAGACCACAGCTTTGGCTTGGCATCTGTCCTGGAAATGCAGAACCGGCTTCTTTATCCCAGGCTCCAGAGGAACACTGCCCGGCTGTGAGCATTTTGTAGGATCATAACTGGGTGTGCTGAAGGAGAGCTCTGAAAGCTGTTTTGTACTGTTACTTTGAGGGAAGCTGCTGCTATCAGGCAGTGTTGTTCCTAAGCTGT
>BDUI01000176.1:24757-95024 GCA_002335545.1 Apodemus speciosus
AGAGAGAGAGAGAGAGAGAGAGAGAGAGAGAGAGAGCGAGAGAGAGAGATAAAACAAACATATAAAATTAAGAAATAAATCTGTAAATAAACTTTTTGTTTGTCTGTTTTAAATGAAGCTAGCTATTTGTGGTGGCACATGCTTCTAATCCCAGCACTCAGGCTGAGCCAGGAGGATGGAGATCCAGGCTAGCCTGGGCTATCCAGATACATCAGAGACCTGGACATGGTCTCAAAACAAAAGCCAAAGGGAAGGGACAGGAGAGGAGAGAGGGCATGGTGAAACAGCCACATTCAACTGGAAGGTCAAGGGTTTAGTTTTGTTTTTTAATTACGAAATTGGAACCATCCCATCTATGATTTCAATAATTGACCTATTTTTTGGCACAACAACTACATACCTAAGAACTTTATTTTAAGGACTACTCACAAGACAGAAGACATGTTTGAGAATGGCCATAACACCACTGTTTCCCACAGCTTTTACATACCTGCATGTGCTCTATAGACTTACACGGCAGCAAGGAATGAAACAAAATGATGTTTGCAAATATGCAATTAGTTAAGTAATTGACATCTACTAGAATCAGTTCAAAATCACAATGTTTTATCCTTATTTGTATGGATGATGTTTATGTGACTGCATAAAAAAATCCCAAATATTTTGAAAGCAAAATTGTATTTTTCTATTAAAGAAAATCAAACATATCACGAGACTATTTTGTCTAGACATAGTAAGTGTTGCTGAGATATAATGCTGACCTTCAACAGTTTTCTTTACCAGAAAGAACATTTTCTCCTCAAAAGCTAGTCATTACAAAAAGTAAATCCAGTCATGGAATACTGCTCAGACAAAAGAGACCATTAAAGCAGGTTTGACCCGGTCAATAGTCTACACTGTAGACAAGCAGCGCCAGCATGAGGATATAAGCAAAAGGCTTGGGAGCACTCAGCATCCATGACAACCTATGTGCTACATACATGAAGCCTTCCGAGAGGCACCTGTACAGGGAAGGTCAACTGTGTGACAAATGTGCACATAAGAAGACTCCAGGTGCCCATACACTTCAAGGACGGCCCCAGTCCAGCAGTTAGCGATGCAGCAAGCGGGCTTCTCTAAAACCATGCCAACCTCAAAGTCACCCAACAGGCCACAAAGAGGCATAACTGGGTTCTCACGTCAACTCTGAACAACCAGCAGTGACTCAAAGAACAATCTGGAGAGGTATCTGAGGCATCAGAAGGAAAATGTGCCCGAGCGCCTCAGCAGTATCTGTCTGCTTGGGTGAGGGAGGCACAGAATGCCCATCACGAAGCCATTGGACCCAAATTCCCTTCAGGACTTGGTGCTCCTAGCTGTGAGATCTCAAGTTTCTCGTTCTCTCTGAACCTAGGGTGTACAGAGCACTAGGCAACCAAAGACAGGCCAAGGCCATGAACTAAAGACATTACAGGGCATTTCCCTTTACTGGAGACAGACTCCTGAAGACCTGCTCACATCATTTGCTCTTCCTTGATGTGAATTATACTACGGAGAGCTTGATTTTCACATCCCCAGCAATTTTAGTCAGCAACCATAAACAGAGAAGGCAGCTAAACATATTGCCTCCAAAATACCAGCTAATGCCCAGGAGGCTTGGTCACTTACTACGCTGGCTTCTGTACTATGCCATCCGTCGCAGACTTGCAACATGTGTACATCCATCTGTAAGTCACACTACTCACTTCACAGAACTATACAGATTGAGTAAAATGCTTGAGTTACTTTACCTATGAACTAAGTATGAATCTATTTTAATCTTGCAATCACTAAAAATATTAGCATCTTAGTAAGAGTTTCTGAACATGCCTCTCTAGTTCTTAAAATAAGCTTACCAGCAGGGAAGGCAAATTTATTTTGACATTGATCTTTCTTTCATTATTGTTATTTTGTTTGTTTTGTTTTTTGAGGCAAGGTCTCAGAGATAGACTAGGTTCAAACCTATGGTGATCACTCTGCCTCAGCTTCTCTTTGGCTGGGAGGATTGATGGGGTTTTAAGAGCTTTCCTAAGGCAAAATGAAAAGCCTAGCTCACCAAGAGGCACGGACCCAGAGTACGACATCTCTGTCACCTGCTAGCTTACAGGGATTGACACCTTGCATTCCACTACCACAGAAGCCAGCTACCTAATGAAACTGTGAATTTATAAATTTTAACTTTTATTTTATTTAATTGATGTCATTTTTTCTTTTCTTTCTTTTCTTTTTTTTTTTTTCTTTGCAAACTAATTTTGCCCTTTACTTCTGATGAGTCAAATTCACTGAAACTGTTTTGCAGAGAAGCCCTTTCAACAGATAGGCAATGTTTAACTATGCTCTTGGAATGGTCTCTCCACAGCACTGGCTTCTTCTGAGCAGCAGGTACTCTCTCCCTTGGGATTTAACTTCTGAGCGTAAAGCCCTGCCCACCATCTCAGTACTAAGGCAACAGCACTTCTAGTAACTGGATGACATGGGGGCTGATCAGCCACAAAACCTCTGAGCACTTGTGCTCAAGGTGCTGCTGCCTCTTCCCAGAATTCTTACCTCTTCCTCAGCAAACTCCATTCTCAGGTAATCTAGACGGGGAGGTGGGGGAGGAGGGGCAGGAAAGCTCCCCCACACTGTGGGGCCAGAAGATACACAGACAGCAAGCAAGTTCCAATATTTTTATTCTCAGACTCTGACTGACTTGCCTCACTTCATTTTATAAACCAGTGATCCAAAAAAGGGCAGAAAACTCAGGGCTGGGCATTTACATACAGAAGTGTATGTAAATGTTTACAAGCTTTGCAGTAAACTCAGAACAGAGTCACCGCATTCTAAATGTTGGCCCTAAGCCATCAAAACTCAGGTAGACAGGCTGGTGGCCCACATTATAATCACAATACTCAGACTGAGGCAGGAGGATTACTAGTGTGATGTTAGCCTGGGCAACATAGCTAGTATTTAAATAAAAAAGACAGAAACAACAGAAGTTAAACTAAGCACACCACATCCTATTTTAACAAAGTAGCAACTCAAAACCATCACACTGGGTTGTTTCAAAACACAACCTTCATGAACTGGGAAAAAGTCACCAATTCAAAACAACTCAGGGTGCCTGCTCAGGCTATAATGAAGAAAGGAACTTAAAAGTTAAAGAGCCCCCCATGTTATGAAGACTAACAGAGTCAGCACCATTTATCACTAATAGAAGGACATCCCAACTTTAATATTTAACAGCACGTTTTCCATACTTAAAGTAATAGTCAAAACAGGCAGCATAAACTTCCTACCTACTAGCATGTGTGGGACACTTTTCCTTTCCTTTAAGTAACACACACAGTACCACTTCATGAGTCAAAATGTCTCAACAGTTTTAAAACACCAATTCTGATTTAGAAACTATGGAAGATATAACAGACCTAGGATACTTGTCCTCACACCATCACCAAAGCACTGAGGAAACGATTCAGAGAAAGTCGACTTGGGTCTAAAACAAACTAAAATCCATTTCGGCTCAAACTCTGGGCATCATACACAGTCAATTAAAACAACCCAGAGGCTCATTCAACAAAAAGAGGTTGCTGACTGCGCTATTATCAAGTCACACAGACATGCGAGCAGTCCTTCTTTCAGCTCCTTAGCTTGAAGGGCTCTCCCTACTTCAACAGGGAAAAAACAGTGTTTGTGGCAGGAGAAATGAAAGGATAAAGGAATTGTAAGCAAGGAAGGGATCCACACTTGGTCTCAGGGTACTTTCCCAGAGTGACAGATCTGTTTTCTGGATCCGATTCTGACATGGCTCCTCCACACATTTTATGTTAACTTAGGAAACCAACCGATCAAAGTTCACACTGAAAGATTTATTTTAGTTATTTCCTGCCCACTAGAGGGCTCCAAAAATATTTCTTTCAAGGCTAGAAGAAATCCAAGCATTACAATTAAATGAAGCATATGAAATGTATTGACAAAACCAATTGCCACCATACCTTTTGCCCCCAGACTACAAACTGTTGACCAGCAACTGCTTCGTCAACCTAACAAGCAAAGCATCAGCTGCCTTAGAGAGCAGCGTGCCTCACTGTCTTATACAGCTTTTCTGCACATAGTCTACACCTTTCTGCTTTTGAGACAGGGTCTCACTGTACAGCTCTGGCTAGCCTAAAACTTACTTTGTAGACCAGGCTGGCCTTGAACTCACAGGATCTGCCTGCCTCTGCCTCCAGAGCACTGAGATTAAAGGTGTGCACTACCACACCCGGCTCACAGGTAGTTAGCAGACAGGTTTTTGATGTAATGGATGTCCTAAAGCCATAAAGTGCAATTCTAGTCCAAAGTCCTAAATTACCTTCCAAATGAAGAAACACTTTTATGAACACAGCCCACGTGCTAAGACCATTCCCAATTCAGAGTGAGGTCATTGTCCACATCACTGGCTCCACCTGTCTGGCTCCCTCCCAAGTTCTATCACCCACATCACTACACAGGCACAAACCATGACTACAGCCCAAGGAAGACCACAACTTGTGAACTCAGCTTTAAAAGCGTAAAGGAAGATAACTGTTTAAATATGATTATAATAAGATTCTGCTCCAATATGAAGATTCAACAAATGCATTAATCACAGATGCACTTTATTCTTCTAAATTTGGATAAAGTATTTTCTTTACAGTAAAACCAAAACATACTTAATGTTTAAAAGTAAATTTTAGTGAATCCTACACACAAAATTAAAACTAGTGTTGAAATACCCGACACAAAATGAGCCACAATCATAGCCATAAGAAAACTTTATCCAAATGGCAATTGAGTTAGCAATTACCATCTGTCTGGAAGGAATTACCGCAAATGAAACAGGGTAGGAGTTCTAACATCAGTGCCCCACCCCACCTCCTGGGCAGGATGCTGCCAGGGCCCACAAGCACCATTAAGATGTAAAGGAGCAGAACAACATTTGTTTCTGAATAGCACAGGGGAGAGCTGTCAACACTTGAAAGGTTCATATTACAGCACCTAACAGAAAGATTCTGCACTTCCAAGTTCAGGCCAGTGACAGTTCATATCCTAATCAATTTAGAGCTAGGCTGCAAAGAAATGTTACTTGGTGGGAACATCTGTGCTCCTGAAGAGATGGCTTTCAAAATCATAAAGTAGGAAACCGTCCTCGCTTCAAGTCACCAATGCAAACTCAAATTGTCGGGTTTTGGTATGAGGAGTTTAGCTATGAACAACTTCTAAGAAGGCAGTACTTAACATTGTGTATACACACACACACACATACACACATGTGTGTATGTAAATACATATACATATATATGTTGAGAATTCTACATGTTTATCAAACAAAGATCCTTCTGATGGAAAACTAAAATTTAAGTAATGGAAAATGGTTGTTTAAAGGGTTTTCTCAAACAATTATATTGTCCAGCAAGGTGAACAAGAGACACAAAACGCACTTAGAATTTGGAAGCCTGCACAGGCTGCCTCTGAGGAGCATCACAAGGCACTCTATGTTCATTACATAAGATGCTTTGCCCTTGCAAATCACCTTTAATCAGGAATCTCCAAGCACCACTGAATGAGTCATCGAGGCCTTAACACACGATCTCAAACAGACAAGTAGTTACAGTTTGTAATTGCAGCTATCAATAAAACCTTGCCCCTACTTCAGTCCCCAATCCCAACACAGCTTCCAATCTTCAGAGATGGCATTCCCTGAAATCACCTCAGTGTGTGGCTGATGCTGTAATTCAACTTTTTCTTTATGACTGGGCCCAAAGAAAGTAGTGGTATTGCTTTAACTACACACATCTATTTCATTACAACTTCTCTGACAGAATAGATGGCACTCGGGTGGGTGTATCCCTCACTGTGCTGATGATATAAAATGGAGGCTTTACAAAGAGCAAATCTTTGCCGGAGGCTATGAGCCCACAGATCACTCATCAAACAGAGGAAGAAACATTTGCAGTTCTGTGTAGAGAACTCTCCAGGCAACTTCGAGAATAGTGTAAAGGGAACCTTGGCAGCCACTCAGGCAGGCAGGAGTCTGCTCCCCTGAACACATCAAGAAGGAAGAATAGCTAAAAGGAGCCTGAGTTTAAAGACTTCAGAAGCAAAGACTGCAAGTGGTGTGGTCACATGGGAGACAGACCCAGAGGTTCCTTTGCATTGGAATAGCATCTTAAGTGGAAAATCAAACAAACAAAATACCTTGAAACCAAGGTAAAAATACACAATTTAGGGCCATTTTTCTTTTAAAAATATGTAAAACAGGTCATTCCCTCCATAGAAATATTTGACATTTTAAAAATGCAATCATTAGCAAAGTTTAATCTTGGTTTTCCACTGTAATCCACACACATTTCAAATGTCAACTCGACATCATAAGTGGGCATGATTACATTAACTTCGATTCTTTCAGAAACAGGATTATTCATCTCCCAGTTACTTGCATTATGTCTGCCCTCAGGACTGCAAAGTGTCACTTCACACGCCCACAAACCCACCTCTCAGCCCGGTAAAGCTACACAGTAACTGTCAGTCAACACACTCACAACCCTAACATTTAGAAACCAAAGGAAAAAGCCTCAATAAACAAGAGCACTTTTTGTTTCCAGTTCTCATCGCCCAGTGATCCAGCTTCAATAAACATGCTTAACTGGCTTAAAACAAACAATAGACAAAAACCTAAAATGCAAAACTGTTAAATACCTTGGTACCAAGAAACCTTGGACTATCTATATTAAAAAAGAACCCCTTACGCGATTAGCCTAGAATTGAAAATCATTTAAATAGCTCGGGTTGTCATAGCTGCTCAGCTAGACGTTTCGAAGAGCTCGCAGCAGGACTTTTTCCAAAGAGGTGCGCCGCTGTCCCTGAAACGTATCAAGTGTGCACCTACGTCTGAACGATCTTGTCTGTCACTGAGCTAGACGGCCTCTTCCTACCCTAGGTATCCAGCASGGCGCCCGTCCCCCGCCGAGCTCACACAGCCCCTGACGTTTTCCCGAAGCGTTTAAATCCAAGCCTTCAGAACCTTCTAGCAATCGGGAAGGAATTTCCTCTGCTTCCCTTGCATTTCCCTGCCTCCGGCGACTTAGAAAACACAACCAAACCAGTGACTCCCAGTGGTTTTTTTTTTTTTTTTTTTTTAAAGAAAAGAAAAAGAAAAACCACACCAAAAACCAGTGCTTCCTTTAAAAAAAAAAAAAAAGGTGGGGGTGCGGGGGACAGAAGAGCCAACTTCCTCAAAGCCAAGTAGACTGGCTTTTCCAGAAGTGCCCCCCATTTCTCCCCCCCCCACCCCCGGCCCCAGAAACCTTCGTCCGGACGCCAGCGTCGCCTTCCGATTAAATCAGATTGGAAACCACAATACAATCCGAACGTCAGAACTTATCGTTCACTTACCATATCCGCCGGGACATGACTGGACATCTTGCCTTTTGAGAGTGGGCCAGAGGTTTACGCAGAAAACAAAACAAAAACAAGAGCAGAAGTGCCGGAGCTACGGAAAAATCGAAAACCTTCACAATTCTGATCGGCTCGTGCTGAGCTTTTTTTTCCAAAAAAGAAAGAAAAAAAAAAAAAAAGTAGAAGTTACGTGGGAGCACGGAGCTTCTGGGGCGAGAGGCGCGAGGGGAGTCGATCGATCGTCAGCAGCAGTAGCAGCTCCGGGACCCGCCGCGCCAGGTGGACAGAGCCGAGTGACACACGGACATGGAGCGGGGTGGGAGGGGGTTAAATGCGCCGTCCTCTTTCCCCGGCCCAGGCGGTGATTCACACGCGCTCGCGACTCAGGTCCTTATTAAAGCCCCGGCGACGAAGTGTACAGATAACTATGTGGCTACACATCGAGCGCGGAGCTGAGCGCGGCCGGGGCCGCCGAGAAGCTCAGCGCGCGCCGCGGGGCCGCGCTCAAGGGCATCGACCTCGCCGGCCGCCGAGCCGAGCCGAGCCGAACCGGGCCGAGCCGAACCGAGCGCAGCGCCGGGGGGCTCAGGCCGCGGGCGCCTCAGCGCAGCCGCGCCGGTCGGGCCGCATCGCGTCCGTGCTCCGGCCGCCTCCGCCTCGCTGCCTTCCGCGGCGTCTTCCGGGGGCTCCTCCCTTAGTTTGGGAACAGCTCCCCTTCAGAGCCCTGACTCTCCGCCTCCTCCTCCACTTCTCAATCCCACACGCCCCGGCCGCCTCCTGTCATCGCCTCAGCCCAACATGGCGGCGGCGGCGGCGGCTGCTGGTGCCTGAGAGCCGACTTGGGAATAGCGCCCCCACTCCCCCGCCCCCGCCTGCGCTTGTTCCTTCGTCACAACGGAGCCCTCTCGGAGCATCATGGGAAATGTAGTTCGCGTAGGTGAGGGGAAGGGGCCGTCCGGGCGTCCTTGCCCGCATCGATGCCACGCCCCCGCATAGCAACARTTGCTAGGAAAGGACAGCTCCCTTGTCTCGCTTCAAGTAGAGGCTCTCGCCCAGGAGTCAGTCCCTACCTGTGTCCAGAAGTGCCATGATCACCCGGATTGTTGGAGGAAAACAACTTGCACGGAGAAATTCCCTCGCGCACTGTGTAGATACAGTTAAAATAGGACACGCCATGGTGCAGAAGCACGCGTTATAATTATTGCAAGTTCTCCACATCCTGCAATCTCAAACCATTTTATTGAGTGAGTTCATCTTTGGGTCTCCTCAACATGACAGTTTGAAGATCAGAAACAGTCATTGATTTCCAATAAGGCCACAGAAACAAGGCTCTCGTGAAGCAGAGGCAATGTTTGAACACAGGTTTCCTGAAGTCCCAAAGTACAATCTACTTAATTGAAATGACCAGAAACTATATTAGGCAYAATAGTGGTATCATGCCAAATCTGTAGCAGAGACTACATGTAGATTCACCCACTTCCCAGCCTAGCCCCTGTTTGACCCTATGACGTAATTGTATTATAAATTTAAAACAGCATAATATAATGCTGGTGCTAGAAGATTTAGGTGAAAAATAGGTCTACCACAGATATAGGATCAGAATACAAACACCACAGGTATTCAGTTGAGCCTTATTCATATCTCAAGCCTTTTGGAAGGGCAGTCTTCACACGATACCATTACATCCACCTACAGCTGTGACCTCACCTAGAAAGCAGCCTTGCTGAAGTCTGAGTGCTGTTGTGGATGATTTCATGCCTAGCACATAAATCGTTTTGTAAATAACAGCACATCTTCTGACGTGAACTGTTGCTACTCATCCTCTTTCTCTCTCGGCACACAAATGTACCAAGCGCTCTGCGGCCGCTGAGAGTTCAGACAGGAGCTATACAGCCCATCCCCAGGGAGCAGGTTGTCTAGGAGCCTGTGTCACTCCCCATAGCCATCTCCCCAGTCATCTTCTCCCTCATTGAATGGGAACTCATGGGACACTTAAGAGGACCTTCTTGTCTCTTGAGTGGCATCCTGGCTGAAGAAATTCCATGCACTCCTCGGGGCCTATATTACAGACTCAACTCCCTAAGAATCCAAATGGAGAGGAAAATGGAGGCCCTGCTCACCCCAGTGTGGCTTCCCTAGTTCAGCCTCTGTGGGCTCCATGGCTTTCCAACCACTCTTTTTTGTTTGTTTGTTTTTGTTTTTGTTTTTTGTTTTTCGAGACAGGGTTTCTCTGTGTAGTCCTGGCNAAATGAAATGTAAATAAAGAATATACCCAATTAAAAAAAAGAGCGAAAATATCATGTGTCAGCTGAGAGTGCTGCTGCTTCATCAGCCCTAGGGAATCCTGGGAATCCGCCTTCCAGCCAGCTCTCCTGAAGCTCCCATTGAAGCTGTGTTCTTTGTAGGCTGCAGAGTGCCACGGAATTCCATGAAGAATAAATCATTCTTACACTGAGGAAAAGTAAGTATTATTACGATAAAATAATTTAAAATACCAATTGGAGAAGCATCAGAACTGTTGTGAGTTGATATTCAGCTTCAGCTGCATTGAGAATTACAGGATGGCCTGACCCGAACTGTACATCGTAACGCTCTCTATATTCGATCTTATAATGCTTTGTAAAAGAAGCTTCAACGTTCCATTTTCTTTTCCTGATCTCGTCCCCCTCCCCCCTTCTCCTCTTCCTCTTCCCCCTCTCCGTCATTGTCTTCCTCCTCCTCCCCCATTCCTCTTCTTCCTCCTCCTCCCCCAACTACTTTTCTTCCTCCTCCTCTTCTTTTCTTCTTCATTTTGGCTTGAAACAAGATGTCACTGTGACCCCTCGCTGGCCGGAAATCACTATGTAATTGTTAGCGACGAATTAATGTCTTTCGTGTCTCCAGTGAATTCTTGGTTTATGGGTTGGGGTTACCATGCACAGCTAAATAGCATCTTCAGAGAGCAGAGCAGAGTGCTGTGGGTGTGGCTCTGCTGAGTACACACGAAGACCCTGATTCAGTCCTAACACCACATAAATTGCATTTGGTGACTCATCCTTATAATTCTAATACTCAGCATGTGGAAGCAGTTCCAACGGTCATAAACAGGCAGTTTGAGGTAGACCTAACTGAGGCTACATGAGTCTGTTTGTTTGTTTGTTTGTTTAAAAAGTTATAAAGCTAAGTTTGTTATTAGTAACTACAACTTTAAAAAAAAAGTCATTTCATTATAAGCAGGTCCCCGGGGCACAGGTTTATCAGCTACCCAGGGCAGTATGATAGAAAGTTCAGGGCTAGTTTGAGAATAAAGTAAGATCCTGCCTGAAAATAGAAAGCAAGAAGAAGCCAGGAGTAGTAGTGAATGACAATAGCATCAGTGCTTGGGAGGCAGAGGCAGGAGGATCAATGTAAGTTCCAGATTTATGGTATAATGATGATAATGATGGCGATGATGGTGGTGGTGATAATGATGGTGTGGTGATGATGATGAAGTATGGTTGGACAGTATGGTTCAAAAGAGTAAAATTATATCATAGAAGAGGGTGTGGAAAGAATGAAAGAGCCAGAGGGTGGGGAGGAATGCTGTGAAATACTGTCCTCTGGATATGGCATGGGTGTTCCAGACAGGAACCCACAGCAGCAATGGCTACTTATACACTGTTCTCAAAACCAGTCCCGTTAATGCCAGCCTGCAAAAGGCTAGGCTCTCAAGTCCCACCTGTGGGGGAGCTTTTGGAAGTTGGTGACTGCTGGAGGAAAAGGAATCACTTTTCTTTAGAAGTGTGGAAGGCGGAAGGCTATTCATGCCCCAGTAAATGAGTCCATGCCCATGTGTTTGTAGAGGGCACCACCTGGACTCAAGTCAGTAGCTTAAAAGTGAGTGAATTATAAAAGACAGGCACGAAGTTGGGCAGAGGAGTTGAAAGAGAAAGGGGGTTGAATGAGAAGAATGAGGAATAAAAATAATATATACCTGTATAAAAAATTCACACATTAATTTTTAAAAGTACAAGTGCACTTTTAAAAGCACACATGACTTGCTAACACGGCCTTCCCTCTCTGAGGTTAAGCAGAAGCTGAGTGTATCACAGGTGCTTTCTGGGCGATCGTGTGGCGTGTGCTGTGCGAACAATGGGTTGTTAGAGTGGAAAGCAAATAGTTTCCACAACAACTTTTCTAGATAATGGAAGTAGGGAAGAAAACAAAACAACACAAAAGAAAAACAGAACAACAAAAAACCTGAACAAAGAAACCTGAAGGACTTTCAGAAAGTGATAGATGTAGGAGAAAAAAGCCAGAGGGTAGTAGCCTTTACCCAGCAATGTAAAGTTCCCAGGGACAACATGAAACCCACAGGGCATCAGCTTAGGCCAACACAGAGTCGGATGGGATGAGATTTCTGCCAACTGTTAAGAGAAATCTTCAAAGACTTTCCAAACAATCCTTCTTTAGAATGAAAGCTTCTAATATTACCGGTCGGTTAGGAGCTAGAATTTCCTTCTTTGTTTGAAACTCTGGTAGGCCAAGATTTCCCATATTGGCTTATGTGGAAACATTGTCTGAGGTTGGGGGTACAGCCCAGCTTGTCTCACATGTGCTCGGCATGGGAGCCACACCCAGCATGGAGTAAGTGCTGTTGATCTTTCAAAGTTGTATGGACCTTACAATTGAGAAAGGACTGTCATTGCAGGCCTGTTCCCCCACATCTGGCAGTGGCCTCCTCCTTCTTCTCCCCCTCATCCTGCTCCTCCTCCTCTTTTTCTCTCCTTCTTTTAACATAGTATTTCCCTGTATAGTGCTTGATGATCAGCCTCCAGCTCATGATTTTCCTGTCTCCACATCTTGAATTTTGGTACTGTAGGCGCACACCTCCATACCCAGCTTCAAGCCACAACTTACACCTTAATGAATGATAACACTGCGTTTTAAGAATTGCACGTCCACAGTAAGACATTTTTTCCTTTGATTTCTGGTTCTCTAGATGTCTATTACACTTTCCTAATTCTTCAAATGTGCCCTAGGCCATTAGGTCTCCTTCCATCAGAGCAGGGTTTTTCTCTAAGCTTGTTGCACTGTACTTCAGAGACCTCACTGAGGACACTTTCATGAGAAGGTTACTCAAGAAAACTTTGCTCTATATAAGGAGTGGTATTCTTTATGTAAACTGGACAACAGGGATCTATCTAATGCTTCCATTATCAAAGAGGAATCATCTCCTGAAAGTAACAGGATTGTAACCCACCCCTAGGTGTGCCCAGAGCAGACTCTTTTAAAGACTGTTGCCAACATCTACGCACATGGCATCCTTATGCTGGGACATCTCGGGAGTGGGCCAGCACACACTTCTTTACACTCCCCCCCCCCCCCCCCCCCCCGCCTGTTACTCAAAGCTACATTGTAACATTCAAGCCTGACCTCTGAGACGTCTAGACGGTCAATGACTTTGACCTAAATATCAGAACTACAAAAGAACAATGGGTTCTTAGCCTGAATAGAGCCCTTTATAACTCGTTGTTACTTAAGTATATGAGTAGTTCCAGCCTTCAGTTTTAATAAGTGTAGTACATATAGATACATATGTGCAAAAAGAAATTAGAAACAGATACACAGTTGGCAAGAAACCTGCAGAAAGAGGCACAGCACACCTACAATCTAAGCCCTTGGGGAGTGGAGGCTAGAGAATCAAGGCCATCCTCAGATCTTGCCACAAACAAAACAACAACAATAAATCCTAAAATAACTGAAAGGTGACAAGTGAAATTATAATTATGTTATTAAGGATGCCATGGTATTCTCTTTCAAAGCAAAGCATAATAAAACTTGTCGAACCACAGACAGTTCAAGTGAATGGAAGAGCAACCTACTAATCTCATCTTTTGCTTCTAGATTAGATTTATTGAGGCATTTCCATAGACTTCATCCACTAATGTATGGTTCTCTATCAGTTACTTGAACATTACTGTGATGTCTGACAGAAACAACTTAAGAGACAAAAGATTGCTTTTGGTGCACAGTTTCAGACAGTTCAGTTCATGGTTACTTGGCATCCAGTTGAGTAGCAGGAGACCATGGCTGGAAGGGGTGGGGCTACAACTTTTAAAGACCAGCTATTAGTGACCTACTTTTAGTCGCTACATCCACCTCCTAAAGGTTCCACAGCCTCCCCAAACAGCACCACCTGCAGGGGGAACTACCAGCTATGTAAGTTTATATTTTATTAAGCAGTGCCGGAAACACAGTGTTTCTGAAGAGGACCTTGGACTCCTTCTGACCTTCCCACATCAGACTCCAGTGTGCCTCGATTAAAGGTGTGCCACCATGCCCAGCTACATTTTATTTAGTAGGAGGTAGGAGGTAGGGAAAATGGCACCATGCAGATACAGAGGTAAGACAACTCGAGGGAGTCAGTTTCCTCCTTCTACCCTATGGGTATCTGGAGTCATCGGGCTTGGTAACAAGTAAATTGCACTTTATCACTTGGAGTTCTAGAACATATTTAGCCAATTTCTATTGATGATGGACATACTTATAGTTGCCAAAAATCTTTGTTTATTAGGTTTTTGTTTTTGACAGTGTCTCTAGTGGAGCCCAAGCTGGCCTTAAAAATGATAATTGTCTTAGCCTCTTGATTGCTGTGATTATACACATGAGCCATCACCTGCAAGTTTGTATGGGGGCGGGGGTTGGGGGTGGGGGGGACAATTTCCTTTGTGTTGGGTGTTAAGGTGCAGACTACTTGCATGTGGAAGACCAATACTTTGGAGATGAGACAACAAGGCATTACGGACTGGAATTAGGAGGGCTGGGAATCTGGAGGAAACGGAGAGTCTCAAACTTCCAAGCACTATTTTCCAGGGGCTCAGCAGTACAAAGGCTTTATTAGGGGCGTGGGGGGGGGATAGACCAGGGTAAGAAGGGGGCAGTATCTTTTATCAGGTCATCCAGGATGTGTCACTACCCCCCTCGTCCCCCCACGTCAAATGTTCAGGACATCACATTGAATCTGAGGTTTTACAACAAAGGCCCTGGTCTTGACCTCCCTACAAGGCCAGGCTTATGGGGTATGTCATGTCCTAGGTACACCAATCAAACAGCCAAGTGACAGTGAGAACAGAGAACAGGCATTCACTGTGTTCCCACTGGGAGGAGGAACAGATAAAGGGGCCCAGGGAAGGAACCCACATCCATTTGTAGGTTCTGACATGAGGATTAGGYTTGAATGGAGGACAAGATCAACAGCTGGGCATGGTGGCACATACTTTTAATCTCAGCACTCAGACAGCAGAGGCAAGAGATCTCTGAGTTCAAGGCCAGTTTTCTTGGCCAGTCTGATTCCTATGATATGACTACTTCTGACACATCCAGTGTGCCGCACACTCATGTCCAGTGCGGGTCTGTCCTATGAGATTTATATCCTTTGAGTCCAAGGTGTCCAAAGGTTTAGGACAATGATTTTTATCTTTCTGTCTTTTGCCATAAAGGGATAGAGATAGGTTAAGTAGTAGAGTCAAGCAACAGTATGACCAAAATAAAGGACTCAGTCAAAACTGTACCAGGCCCTCAGACCTTAGCAAGAGTGACACCATGATCAAAGTGCCATTCGGGCTGTAAAACTCAGTGTGGAGACAGCACCACCTGCCAAAACAAAAACAATGGCCTAGCCCATTAAAACACACAATTCTGGGGAAAGTCTTTAAATTATACTAACTTTTTTTTTCTTTTTTGCTTCTGCAGTTTAGCTTCTGGCTAACTTGTTAACTCAAGTATGTTAGTTCAGGATATGGGCTTTTGAGCTTAAAAGTTTGCCCTGAGAAAGGTTCAGGGCTACACTAGGATCCCCAAAACCCGGTGTAGTCATAGGGCAGCTAACAAAGACTTTCCATTGGTTTAAAATCCCAAGTGGTTTTCTCTGGTAGATAGTCTACAACAGAACTGAAGGCAGAGACGCCAGGCTTTCCTCCTGCCTTAGCTATCTTGAGGGTCCAGGTGAGGAGTCAATTTTTTTTAACATCAAATTGTAAATGTGTTTCTGCAACATAACCCATCTTCTGTGGCCCTTTCCCCTAGTGTTCTTCTCAGTGTATATGCTGTGACTCTCCTGCATGCTGGGATTACGGGCAAATGCTATCACACTCTCCACACTTCCTATGCCTCATTTGTTTTTGTTTGTTTGTTTTGTTTTGAATCAGAGTTTCAGTTCCGTAACCTTGGCTGGCACAGATCTCTCCGTAGACCAAGCTATCTCCGAGCTATCTCCTCGCTTCTCTTCAGACTGCTGGAGCTATAGGCACCACACTAGGCTCTTTTGCCATGTTTCCCTAAAACGGACATATTTGCTTTTACAAAATTAGAGTAAGGAAGGGTATTACAAAGATCAATAGAGGTTCGCTGCCTTTTAATAATCTGAAGGGTTATTTCTCTCTTAATAGTTTAACTACTTCCCTTTGGAGTTTAGAATGTCATGCCTTGGGGAGTGGCTCTCTCTGCCTCACCTTAAGGATTAGTTAGCAGAAGGGTACAGAGAAGGAGGAGCCAAGCTTAGTTCCTTGGGAGTCTGAGATCCAAGGTCCTTCCTTTGGGCTCATCTCTCCCCAGCGTGACTTCTAGTCAGATAACATTGTGCATTGCCTGTTCTCACTTAACTGTTGCATTTAGCCAACCATTAGTGCAAGTCTGTAAGGATACTGCATTTATTCCCAAAAGAGCTTCTGAAAGTTGTTAAGGGGAGATGATTCACCTAAATTCATAACCAGGAGCCCAGAGAATCAGTTCCGAGATGTCCCAGCCACAGTTGGCAGCTTTATCACTGATCTTACTGCCATATCTGTCTGAGATCAGGCTGTGCCTTGTCTGATATTTTGTTTAAAGGTATTTTTCCAGACTGTGCCTAGCTCTGAGAGACTCCCTTTAATAAGAAGCTTTGCGCCCCATTTTCAGTCTGAGGACGACCCCACATTTACATGGCACAGATTGATAGATGACTTATTTCTGGGACTTACTTATTTCTCAGCTCCAGTTTATTTGAAGTGAACTGGGTGAGGGGCACATAGGTGTATTAAAATATTATCAAGGATTCAGAACAGAGAGTTTACTGGGTACACCAGACCAAGAAAGGGGTACAGCCTTTCACCTGAACCCCGTAAAGAGATGGATACCTAGTACTGAAATGGTGATTCCCTCCCCTCTTTCCTCCCCCATCTTTTATCTGACCAGCTAGTGTGGATTAAAAAGCAACAGACAAAGAACATCACTGTCCTTGAAGTGTTAGCTTGGTTTGGATCCGTCTGTTGCTGAGGCCTACTTGAGTTGGTTTGGATCCCTCTGTTGGTGAGGCCTACTTGAGTTGCCATCGACAGGCCCTCCTGTCTGTCTTTAGGACCCACTGTCCTTCCATCCTTCTGATTGTCTGTCTGGGTTCAGTTTTGGCTTTTTTTCTTCTGCATCTGAACTCAACTCTATTGCAATTCTGGCCCTGTAGCCTGATTCTACAGCCCACTGTCAAAGCAGTTTCTTTAGTTAGGGTTGGCTTTTCATTGATACTGAGAATCTTGTGTCTCTATTGGTTCCCCAACTTCCACCTTTCAGGCTTCTCAGAACATACTTGCAACTTAACAGCATACCTGAAAGCTCTAGAACAACAACAACAACAACAACAACAACAACAACAACAACAACAAAAGAGATTACACCCAAAAGAATTAGATGGCAAAAAAAAAAAAAAAAAAAAAATCAAACTCAGGGCTGAAATCAATAAATAGATACAAAAAAATTAATGATACAAAGTATTGGTTCTTTGAAAAATTCAATAAGATTAAAAAGCCCTTATTGAGATTAACTGAAAAGCAGTAAGAAACTACCCAAATAAATAAAATTAGAAATGAAAAGGGGGACAGAGCAACAGGTACCGAGGAAAACTAGAGAAACATAAGGACATACTTTAAAAACCTATACTCCAGAGCTGGAGAGATGACTCAGTGGTTAAGAGCACTGACTGCTCTTCCTCCAAAGGTCCTGAGTTCAAATCCCAGTAACCACATGGTGGCTCACAATGATCTGTAAGGAGATCTGACTCCCTCTTCTCGTGTGTCTGAAGACAGCTACAATGTACTTACATATAATAAATAAATAAATCTTAAAAAAATACTATACTCCAGTAATTGGAAAATTTAAAAAAGAAAAGACTAATTTTCATGATACATGCTATTTACCAAAGTTAAATCAAGATCAACTAAGCAATTTGAATAGACTTACAACTCCCAGTAAAACAGAAGTCATCATTAAAAGGCTGGGGGAGAGGGGGCGAGGGGAGAAAGAAAAGAAAAAGAAAAAAGCTTGGGGCCAGGCTAGATTTTATTGCAGAATTCTACTAGAATTTCAAAAAAGAGTTAATGCCAATACTCCTTAAATTATTCCACAAAATAAAAACAAAAGAAACACTGTCCAATTCATGTAATGAGGTCACAGATACTCTGATATTCAAACCACATAAAGACCCAACAAAGAGAATTACAGACCAATTGCTTTTATGAGCAAAGAAGCAAAAATTCTCAATAAAATACTTGCAAAAATAAATTCAAGAGCCCATCAAAAAGATCATCCATATGATCAATGTAAGCAATCAATAAACCGACTGAAACACAAGAACTGCATGATCATCTCATTAGATGCAGAAAAGTCTTTGTCAAAATTTAACATCCCTTCAAGATAAAAGTTCTGGAGAGATTAGGGATGCAAGGGACATATTTTCTAGCATGCCCACAGCCAGAATCAGTTTAAATGGGAAGAAACTCAAAGCAGTTCCATTAAAGTCAGGAACAGGACGAGGACATCTACTCTCTCCATACCCATTCATTATAGTACTTAACATCTTAGCTAAGGCAGTAAGACCACGAAGGAGATTGCGACGCGCGCTATCTTCCCGCCCGCAGGAAACACGCGGCACACATTAGGATCCTTCTGCAGTAACGAGCTTTATTCCTCTTGAGAGGGAGAGGAGAAGCTTACAGAACCGGAGACTCCGGAGCCAGACTGACACTCCTGGAGTCTGCTTGAAAACTGACGGAGACGCAAATCACGCAAGATCCCGCCCTTAAATACAGTTACGGTCTGCCTAAGACGTGTCGTCTCCTGGTTGGCTGCAGGTCATGGGACCAAATGACGCCATGGGAGAGGCGGAGACAGAGGCATGGGAAAATTGCCCAGCACGTGGTACCCACGGGCGCTATCTGCGCCATGTTGTAATGGCGGATGCAAGGACAGCTTTCTACATGACGTCACGGGAGAGGCGGAGACAGAGGCATGGGAAACCGCCAGCACGTGGTGCCTGTGGGAAGCCAGCGCCATGTTGTAATGGCGGATGTAAGGACGGCTTCCTACAGGAGATAAAGGGGACACAAGCAGGCAGGGAAGTCACAGTTCTTAATTTGCACATGATAAGATAGCATACATAAATGACCTAAAAAATTCCAGCAGGAAACTCCTACAGCTGATAAAACACATTCAGCAAAGTAGCTGGATAAAAAATTAACTTTTTACAAATGACAGACTGAGAAAGAAATCAGCGAAATAATATCTTTCACAATAGTCTCAAATAATGTAAAATATCTTGGGGGTGACTCTAACCAAGCAAGTGAAAGACTAGTAGGATAAAAATTTCAAGTCACTGAAGAAGATATCAGAAGATGGAAAGATATCCCATGCTTATACATCAGTAGGTTTAACATAGTAAAAATAGCCATCCTACTAAAAGTAATAAAAAATAATTCAATGCATACCTATCAAAATTCCAACCCAATTCTTTACAGATCTTAAAAGGATTTATTTCAGCTGTGTATGTAAATACAAAAATTCCAAGAGAGTTAAAACAATGCTGAATAACAGAAGAACTGCAGGAGGTATTACCATTCTCGATTTCAAGTTGTACTCCAAACATATAGTAATAAAACCAGCATGGTATTTGCCAAAAACCAGACAGGTTGATCGATAGATTGAATTGAAGAGCCAGACAGAGATCCACACACCCAGGTGCACCCAGGTGCACCCAATTTTTGATAAATAGGCCAGAAGACACTGGAAGACAGCAGTGGTGCCGGACAAGCTGGATGTTTGCATGTAGAAGAATCCAAATAGATTCATACTTGTCTCCTTGGAGGGAAAAAAATCAACTTCAAATGGACCAAAGACCTTGACATAAAATGTGACACACTGAACCTGAAAGAAGAGAAAGTGGGGAACAGCCTTGAAAGAATTAGCACAGGAAAAACCTTTCTGAAGAGAACACTAATAGCACAGACACTAAGATCAATGACTAAAGGGGGCCTCATGAAACTGAAAAGCTTCTGCATGGCTAAGAACATTGTCATTCGGACAAAGTGGCAGTCTACAGAAAGGGAAAAGATTTTTACCAACTACATGTCCAGTTGAAGGCTAGTATCCAAAATATAGAAAGAACTAAAAAACAAAAATATCAAGAAAATAATACAATTTAAAAATGGAGTACAGATCTAAGCAGAATTTTCAATAGAGGAAACACAAATCACTGAGAAATCTTTAAAGAAATGTTCAACATTTTTAGCTATCAGAGAAATGCAAATCAAAACTATTTGAGATTTTATCTTATACCTGTCAGAATGGGTAAGATCATCAAAACAAGCAACAGTTCATGCTGGCAAGGATGTAGAGTAAGAGAAGCACTCATCCACTGCTGGGGGCAGGGTGGAAAGTGCAAACTTGCACAGCCACTATGGAAATCAGAGTGAGAGCTCCTCAGGAAGATGGGGATCAATCTACCTCAAGATCCAGCTTTACCGCTCTTTGGCATATATCCAAAGGACACTTCATTCTACCACAGGGACACTTGTTCATCCATGAAATTGCCAAATAGTGGGGAAACAGAACCCCTACTGGCCATCGCTGGTCACCAAAAGAGCTTCTAGTACCAAGATTAGGTTACAATTTAATTGAGCTGTTGGGCAAAGATCACCCGTCAAAATCTTCAAACAACCCAAGCCGTTGCCAAGACAACAGGTTTCTCTTCACAAACTGAAAGTCAGGGCTCATTGCTGAAGACAACACCAATGCAATTCACTGAACATGGAGAGGTTGGGCTGGTGCCTACATAGAGCCTTTGCCCCTACGTTCTAGGGTCTTATGTTACAGGAAGGTAATATGCAGGCTATCAAAAGAAAAACTTAAAGAAAGCAAGCCACAAACCCTTTGATCTACAATGATGTGCCTAAAATATATGATAGGAAAATGGCAGCACAGAGTTTGTGAGAGTAACCAATCAAGTAACTTAAGGGACACTCTACAAGATGAAATCCATACCTAACATGGATCAAGAACCAGAGACTAGATTGCTCAGAGACCTATGGTCCCTATGGTGCCTATGGTAACACTAAATACTACTGGTCAAAGAAAAGAAAAGAAAAGAAAAGAAAAGAAAAGAAAAGAAAAGTAGTAACAATATGACCCACAGCCAAACATGAGAGAGAGAGAGAGAGAGAGAGAGAGAGAGAGAGAGA
Source organism: Apodemus speciosus (assembly GCA_002335545.1). Classification (NCBI taxonomy): domain Eukaryota; kingdom Metazoa; phylum Chordata; class Mammalia; order Rodentia; family Muridae; genus Apodemus; species Apodemus speciosus. The sequence goes on from BDUI01000176.1 coordinate 45,676, forward strand.
GAGAGAGAGAGAGAGAGACACCTTGGAACATATGGAATGTCTCTAAATGGGATGTCTCCATCAAATCCCTCTTCTCAGGGCTGAGAAAGAGTCTAAGAGCCAGAGGTGATGGAGGACACCAAGAAAACAAGGCCCTCTAAATCAACATGATCAAAGCTTGTATGAATTCACAGTGACTAAAACAGCATTATAAGATTTCTTAGTGTGCAAAAAAGTAGGTCTGGGCTGGAGAGATAGCTCAGCTGTTAAGAGCACTAACTGCTCTTCCAGAGGTCCTGAATTCAAGTCCCAGCAACCACATGGTGGCTCACAACTATCTGTAATGGGATCTGATGCCCTCTCCTGGTGTGTCTGAAGACAACTACAGTGTATTCATATATGTAAAATAAACAAATAATTCTTAAAAAAAAAGAGTGGGTCTATGATTCTTGTGGCTTCTTTTGAGTTGTTTTCTTTCTATTGGTTTATCCTGTCCAACTTTGATGTTACATATTTTAATATAAGAGAGTTGAGAAAAAATTCTTGTGTGTGTGTGTGTGTGTGTGTGTGTGTGGTGTGTGGTGTGTGGTGTGGTGTGTGTGTGTGTGTGTGTGTGTGTGTGTGCATCTTCATTATGTCTGTGGGAACATGTATGTGGAGATACATCTGCATTTATGTGTGCAAGCAGAGGTTTAAAGCTGAGTTGGTGTCTTCCTGAATTACTCTCCATTTTTGTTTGTTGAGTCTGGGTTGCTCGGTTGGACCCAGACCATGTGATGGAAGTGTAGGAAGCTGGCTTGGTTGGGAGATCATTGTTCTCTGATGCCCAAGTACTAGGATCACAAGTAGGATCCGGCAACACCTGCCTGGATCTCATGTAAGTTACAGGGATCTGAACTTGGCTCTCATGCTTGCTGGGCAACTAATTTATCCAGCAAGCCAGACCCCTTCTTCAATAGAAAGTGTATTCATAGGCTGGGGGATGTCACTTAGTGGTTCACTATCTGTCTGGCAGGAGTGAGGCCCCAGTACAGAAAAAAAAAATCAACGAATTCATCGATCAATCAATTATTCCCTTTCATTCATTCTTTTTTCACTTCTCTTCCTTTATCAACATCTTTTATAAGTACAGTGAGGCATTAGAATGGAACAGGAAACATCCACTTAGTAGAACCCCGAGTTACTTATTTCTATAAGTCTCCACTTCTTTATCTGTAAAATGGCCTCTCTATTTAGTGTGGTTATATAGAATGACATAATCTGAGTAATATATAAAGAAAAACATTTTTCACAGTTCTGAAAATCATGAAGTTTAAGGTGAGAGAGACCTCTTCCTGTCAACCCGGATCTGAGAGCAGAAGGTCTGAAGGGTGTCTGAGAGAGAGCCAGGGATGCCTTTGCAGTCCCAGACGCTTGGCTTATATCTGCTCACGGGCTCCTGAAGCCCTTGTGTCCTAAATACTCCATTTCTCACCACCATTGCATTATGGATTAAGTCTCCAAGGTTTTTGGGGGACACAGTCAAATTACATACAAACATACTTTGTAGTATTGTGTGGATTATAGAGGAAACATGTTTGCAAAATGCCACCTTCTGTGATTCTAGATCTTTTCAAATGGTAGCTGTTACTAATGGAAACACACCTGCTCTTAGTCATGTGCTAACCTACCCTGTACCTACCTCTGTGGGAAATTTAGAACAAAGTAGAAAGGGGTCTGGGACCCAAAGCAGGAAAAGTTATCCAGTACCCAGTACACTTTGCTATTTATTGTTGATAATGGGCTGGAGGTGAGACTTGACTTGCTGATAAGTATTTCCTTCCATAGTCGAATTTAGATTTTCTCAGCTCAACCTTTTATTGTCTTTATTAACATCCTGTTAACACACCACAAGCGACATAACCTTCACAGAGGAACAGAAATGTACTTGATCCTTTAGTGACCATGTGTGATGGAGACCATCACCTACAAACTCAGGTAGATATTAGACAAGCGCCCTACCTATAGGGTCGTGGGACTTGGCCAGTGCAGGAGTACACGAGGCAAGTGGCTAAGTGTATCCTCTCTTTTACAGGACCCACGATAGAGTTACCACTAGGAGAGAAACTTGCAGAGGCGGAGAAAGAATCGGGCGTCGTTCTGTTTCCCTCCTGCTTGTAAAACACGTGGTGAGGAGCCGAATGGGGTGATGACCCCATTCCACTTCGAAAGTCTGTAGAACTTCCGATTCGAAAAACCGAGTTCCACTCTCAGCCTCGGTCAATTAAGCCTTTACAAAGAGGGGCGGGGCCTCCGGGAAACTGACCGTGGGGGGCGGGGGCGGACAGAACCTCCCGAGCTGCTGATTGGCTGATACGAATGTCTGTCTGCTTCTGCCTCCGCCCTACCTCCGAGCCCCTTGCCACCGGAGGCGGTCGCTCCACGCCGGCCCCGGTGCCAAACAAGCAAGGGGCGTGCTCCGGGGGGCGTGCCGGAGCGCGCCCCGCCCCCGCCCGCCAGCCCCGCCCCCGCCCCGGCGCGGCTGCCTCCTCCGCGCCGCGTCCTCCGGCTCTCTCAGTCCTCGCGGCACGCCGTTGCCTCGCTCGCTGAGAACGTCCCGCGCCCGCAGCCGGCGCCGCACTCGGCGGCCAGCTCCCCGCGGCCAGCGCTCCGCACAGGCTCGCTCTCCGCGTGCCCGTCTCTGCCGCGGTCGCGGCCTCTCAGAGCTCCCGGGCGGGCCATGGAGGCAGACGGGGCCGGCGAGCAGATGAGACCGCTACTCACGCGGGTAAGGAGCGGGGAGGCCGAGGCCCGCAGACAAAGGCGGCGTGGCGGCGGGGCTGCCGGCGGCCTGTGCTGGCGGCTGCGCGCCGCCGTCGCCTTTGTGTGGCGGGGGTCGCGGGGGCCGGCCGGCCTGGAGCCCTCGGGCACGCCTCTTCCGAGGACGCGCGTGTCCGCCGCCGCAGTGCCAGCTCTCAGACGCGCGGCGGGCGCCGGCCGCCGTGCTCTCCCGCCGCGTGGACGCTGCCGTCCTTCTGCCTGGGCTGCTCTTCCTGCGGCCGCCGCCGTGAGCCTGCGGCCGGAGTCGGGACCGGCGCTCGGTGGAGCGTTGGGTCGCAGGCCGAGGAGAAGGACCGTGCGTGCAATGTCCTCCTCCGGGCTCCATAGACCGAGGGAGACCCCGGTGCTCTGCGCTGCGCGTCACCAGCCAGCCGACCCCGCTTTCCCAGTGAGACTAGCAGGCAGCTTGAGTAAGGGCAGACTTGGGACTTGCAGACATGGGCTTCTCCTTTAGACGGGGGTGGGGTGGGGCACACCGCGGCCCGTTCTCAAGAAACAGGAACGGGTATGTGCCCCGCAGAGGAAACTGCCTTCTCCTTTCAAAGTCTGTGACTCAAAGGAGGCGGTGGTATTAATTTTCCTACTCCCAGTTTTTACTCCTACCAGTGAAAGGGGAGGGAAGGTTGCAGGCATGGATTTTCCAGTCTTTTCAAAGCAAGGAAAAGGACATTTTGCCTTTTTTTTTAAAAGTAGAATTTTCCTTAAAGTCGCCTTCCCATGTTACTTTAAAGGTTATTGTGGAGGCCGTGGACCGTGGTCATTCATTACTTCACAGTATTCAAATATAAGCTCTTTAAATGTAAAGGAAAACTTCAGTCTTAAGACTGTGAAGTTGTTCTGCAGTGGTTAAGGGTGTGATGGGCCACAGTGATGAAGTACTGGAAACTCCTAAGGATTCTTTTTATGGCTTTTCAATGATCCTTTAGGACCTTCTCCAAGAGTGCCTGTCAAATACACTGTTGCTTGTTCTTAACCTTATTTGCACATTTTCAGCTGAACAGTAAACTATCAGTTTTCATAAGACTGGGAAAAATGATGTCTTTCAAACACTGTGTACTTATCAGAGGTAGTACATAATAAGGCCATTGCCATTCATTCATTCATTCATTCATTCATTCATTCATTCATTCATTCATTCATTCATTCTGTGCAGTAGCTTATTGAGAATCTATTCAGTAGTGTCCAGAGTAGAACCAGTTTTTCCCTAATAGAAGCTTCATTCAGAGGGGTCTGGGTGTGGGTGTGTGTCTACAACAAGGGACAGGACAAGGGACAAACAGATGGAAAGGAACTCTTAGTTCTGGTATTTGGAGCATGATAGGAGAGTATTTTGGAAGGTTATACTCCCTAAGTCTTTGGGAGGATAAAACTTGGCAATAGTAAACTTACAGAAATTAGTAATAGAAATAGGGACTGGAGAGGCTGCTCTTTCATAGGACCCTGGTTCAATTCCCAGCACCTGCTTGGCAGCTTACAGCTGTTTGTAATTCTTCTAGAATTACACCCTCAGACAGACATACATGCAAGCAAAACAGCAATAAAAAATAAATTATAATAGAGAAATAAAATTTTGTAAGCGCCTAGTCTGAAATCAGCAGTGAAAATAGGTTAAGATAGTGGAGAGCATAAGTGAAAATCATAAAAATGAGAATCTGTGATGTTTGTCAATTATATCTATCTTTCTTTCTTTCTTTCTTTCTTTCTTTCTTTCTTTCTTTCTTTCTTTCTTTCTTTTTGAGACAGGGACCCACAGTGTCCTCAGGCAGGCCTCAACCTTGTTACAATCCTTCTGTTTTAGCCACACTAGTGCTTGCATTATAGGCATGAGCCACTATGTCCAACTCTCAGTTACAACTTTTACTTCACAATAGACTGGCCTAGCCAAAAGAGTTGACTGAGATTCATATTTATATACCACCTTAAATTTATAATTATGCAAAACTATTTGAGTAGCCCTTGTGTTGGAGGCCACTTACATTACTTTGTAGATGGAGCCCATCCCTCTCATAATTTATATTATGATTTCCCACTGAGCATATGACCATAGCATTGGAAGGAGAACTTTTACCCTGCATTATCTTTTATTTTGAGGGATTGAACTGGGTGAAGGGGAGGCTTACCTGTGCTAGGCTTGTGCCACCACATCTGGCTGCAGCATTTGTTTTGCATTAATAAAGATGTCACCATTGAGGTATCATTTGGGATTTATCAGAATCTTACTGTTTTAGTGCTGGGTAAGTAATTACTTGTTAGTCATATTTTCCAGTGTAGGTTGTAGCATGTAATACCAATTCTCTAGTTTTAGCAAAGAAGATTTCTTTTGAGCATTTTGAGACTGTCCCATGAAAAGGTTGCTTCTATGGTTTCTCTCAGTTTTAGGCTTTTTTTTTTTTTTTTTTTTTTYTTTTTTAAAGGGAAGGTTTTCTTGTGTGTTTGAAGCTGATTTTGAATTCACCACATAGCACAGACCAGCATCAAAGTTGCTGCTTCCATTTCAAATGCTGGAATTAAAGGCATGTTTCACTTTACCCAGCTTCACCTTGTAGATACTAAGTATCTCATGAATACTGGGTACTGGGAAATAGTCATGCCAGGTAGATGGAGCCCTGCTTTCAGAAGGTTTATTTTGGCATGTTGGGTGAACATGCTGATGGCCTTTACATTCAACTTGTGAATGCCAGTTAAAATATTTCATGATTCTCTTAGAAGTATTTCGTTGGGAAAAAAAATAGGTATTAGGCTAGAAGGAATAAGACTCAATCTAGTTTTTGTGTTTGTTAATAGCCTCCTTTTGGGGAACTGTGAATCGCTTTCGATACTGACAGCTTTTACATACATGGCATCCCAGGCATATTACCAGAACTTCGTTACCTTTTTGGATTATTCTTGGTAATTGGAGGCAATACTCTGGATTTGTAACAGTTTGGGAGAGGCAGTACGCCTGTCACGTGTCCAAGTAAAACTAGACTTAGTTTGGAGGACAGTGTGTCTGAGAGTGACACCAGGCAATGGCTGACTTAAGAACAGGTTTACTTTTGACTAGGCAGAGGATATGAAAATTAGCATGCTCTTTTACTAAATTCTCATTAGTTGAATAGGTTAAATTGAAAGCCAGAGTACCCTGGCACTGGAGGGACCTGCTATAACATTTTAGTGGCATGGGGTGTGCTAGCCAATATATATTTAAACCTTGGTAGCTACTTGTCAACATCCTGTAATGGGTTGTTCTTCCTCTTTCTCTCTTACTCTGTCTTACCACAAATAAGATCTTAAAGTGGATAGGACTTGCAGTTACAGAAAGGGCTGTTTATGTTAAGGCTTGTTTATAAGGTTAGTGCTATGGGTTAGTTATAGATAGATATGCATAGTTTAAGCATTCTTTTTGTTACACTTATTACACGTGTATATTCACTTTGTGTGTGTGTGTGTGTGTGTGTGTGTGAGAGAGAGAGAGAGAGAGAGAGAGAGAGAGAGAGAGAGAGAGAGAGAGAACACAGAAAAGAATAAGTAGTGGCCAGTTGTTTCTGGTGTGAAGTCAGTTCTAATTCACCACCTTTGTGCCACAGCTTTCATGCAGCTAGGGTAATAATAGACATGAACTGTTTACCCTCCTGCACTTTTATTCTTTTATGCATTCAGTAATTTTTAGTTTTGTTGTACCATGTAGCAATAAGAAGATTGTTACAACATTTTATTAGCAATAAGATTTGAGCTTGCTTTCTTTCCTGAGAGCATCACATATTTTGTTGAGATTTAACAATTTAGAAAAGTTTAGGATTGTTTCTGTTTTTGGTGATTCTAAACCATCAAGAGGGTCTGTGATTGACATTGTGATTCAGGATGTAGCAGTGCTGAGGGCTGAATGACTAGAGAAACGCTAGGTTGGGCCATGACTGACATTACAAGAATAGATTGAGAAATTATGTGGTTATGATACAGATTTGCAATTTATCTGAAACTGATACTGTTTGAATTTTAATGTGTTTATGAGTTTTTTTCCTCCACAGTGTAGAAGTGAAGAGTTACAGCATATTTTGACAAAATGCATCACTGTTTTAAGTACTTTATTCTTTCTTGTGCAGAGAATGTTATGTGGACTAAAGCCATTTGCATCCCACTCTGGTCACATCTTAGTGGAGATCTCCCTCTGCCTGTGGAGGCCAAGATTGTATTACTTATTTTCTATCAGATTGCCCAGTCTGAGGAGCTATTGATTGTATATCATTTCTGATGAGAAATCTAAGACGAGATTCTTAGATGAGAAATCAAAGTGAAATTACATTTAATTTCAAGGTGGGAAGTAATTTTTAAATTACAAGATGCATATTTGATAATGAAGGAGTGTAGAATGGTTTCTACAGAGTGAGTAAAGAGAAGGCTGATAGAAGTTTTTTTCTTACAACTATAATGTATGATTAACAACTTGTTGTCCATATGCTTCTTATACTTTTATATACACAATATTTCCTACTTTAGTATTTATTTACGAATTCTTTTTGAGACAAGTCTTGCTATATAGTTTAGGATTGCTTGGTACTTACTCCTCAGCTCAGGTTAGCCTTGAAATTTTAGTCACCCTCCTCCATCTGCCTCCAGAATGCTGGAGTTACAAATGTGTGTCAGTTTATTAACTTACCGGTATTTTTTATTTTGGGGAAATACTAAAAGTACACAGAATTTCTTTTAGTTTAAAAATCAGTGTCTTTTACAGGAAAATGAATCAAATTTATGTGGCATCTTTCTTTCTCTTGAGTCTTCCTGTATAACCTAGATGCTTTTGGTAAGAGTCTTCTAGGAAGCATATTCCTTAAATTAAAGATAGGGTCTTAAGGGTCTTACTGTGTAGACCTGTTTGGCCTGTACAGACCAGGCTATCCATGAACTCACCAAGGTCCTCTGTTCCTGATTAAAGACATGAGCCACAACGCCCAGTCAAGACATGATTGATATGCAATAATTTTACACTTTGTTACGAAAATATCTTTCAAAGTTTACTACTACTGTGGCACAGTTGGCTGGAGTTTGAGCAGGGGGAGAACAGGGAAGTGGGGGAGACAGGTGTCAATAGACTGTATAGAGGGTGTGAGTGCCTAGAGACATCCTTAGGGCAGATGCGGCAAAGCTCAGTGGAGCTGGAGGGGTGGCTTTCAGGGTCCTCGCTGTCCTTGTGGATGTAATTCTAAGGCCATGCTTTAACTTTCCTGGGTTCATCCCCCCCCTCCCTCCCCTCCCCTCCCTTCCCTTCTTCTCACCACTCCCTCCCCGTCCCTCCCCCTTGTGAGACAGGCTCTTGCTGTGTGTCCTTGGTCTATCTGGAGAACAGGCTGGCCTTGAACATTGAATGTCATTGAGCTGGCCCCTCCAGAGTGCCTGCATTGCCTACTACTTGAAGCTGCTTTGAAGTACATTTAAGATGGAGTTTCTCTCTCCTTGGTGTTTACATTTCTCCACTTACATTGACAGCAGAATTCTTTTTTTTTTTTATTTTGGTTTTGGTTTTTTCGAGACAGGGCTTCTCTGTATAGCCCTGGCTGTCCTGGAACTCACTCTGTAGACCAGGCTGGCCTCGAACTCAGAAATCCGCCTGCCTCTACCTCCCAAGTGCTGGGATTACAGGCGTGCACCACTACCGCCCATCTCCTAGCAGCAACTCTTATGACATGTAAACTTCCTTGCTCTCTGAAAACTCCCAGAAGTCGAGTCTTATGCATGCTTGTGTTGTACTTAGCTTCCTGGGAGGCTGATGCAGGGAGGTTGCTTTAATCCACAAGACCATGGTTAGTTCATGTAGTAAAGCCCTTAAGAAAAAAAAAATCTTGATTTTTTTTTCTAATATTCTATGAAATGAATTTAAAGACCAAATTTTTGTTTTGTAAGAATGTGATTTATATATAAAAAAGATGCCTGTATGACAATTAACCACCCTAGCTGTTTCCATCGCTGTTTTCTTAATTACTGATTGTGAAAGGTGATTCTTGTAAGTCAGTTAATTTGTTTTGACTCAGAATCTCAGTGAATTATTTGCTGGTTTTTTATTAGTGTTAAATGAAAAGAATTCTGGGTTTTTTCCTACTATACAAAGTAATAATGGCACTTTCTAATACAGCACTGTATTTAAAATTGATTTAAAACTAGAGGTAACTATGGTGTGGCACATGGGGGGCTTATGAACCATCCGCTAAACTTCAATTATTTCTTTCTTTTTTTCCCCCCCTGGGAGAGATACAAATAGCTTTACATTGAAATCTTAAAGGAATTCAGAAGACAGCTAAAGAACATGTCCTAAAAGTTAACATAGTCTAGCTACATATCTTTAAAATTTGCTTATATTTTGCTTAAATAGTTGTTAGAAATGTTTGCATCTACCCCATAACATTCACTTGGAATTTATTTCTCAGATTGTGAAGTCTATAGGAGATTCTGTCAAAGAACTATTTGTAACCAAATAAAATTGACAAATGTCACACAGACTTTTTAGAAATTCATAATTTACAACAACATATTAAAGGCTCTTGAGAAATCCTGTAACAGATAAATATAAACTTGGATGAGAGAATGCAGCCACATGCAGTGTTTTTTTTTTTTTTTTCTAATGTCTTTATTATGTACAGTGTTCTGCCTGCATTTATGCCTACATACCAGAAGAGGGTGCCAAATCTCATTATAAATGGTTGTGAGCCACCATGTGGCTGCTGGGAATTGAACTCAGGATCTCTGGAAGAGCAGTCAGTGCTCTCAATCTCTTCAGCCCCACATGTAGTGGTTCTTAGAAAGCATGAGCACCAAATCACTAACTAATAGATGCCATAGACCTTGAAAAAGCAAATCCTATGACACCAAATATGTAAACCTGTGTAAGACAGACTTCTCTGTTTTAATTACTGTACAGGAAGAGATTGAAAATCTATCATTTTAGCCGGGTGGTGGCGCACGCCTTTAATCCCAGCATGTGGGAGGCAGAGGCAGGCAGATTTCTGAGTTTGAGGCCAGCCTGGTCTATAGATTGAGTTCCAGGACACCCAGGGCTATACAGAGAAACCCTGTCTCCAAAAACAAAAACAAAAACAAAAACAAAAACAAAACAAAACAAAACAAAAAAAAAGTATCATTTTAAAAGTTCCTTTTTTAAGTCAGGTATGGTTGTTCAGTCTTTCAAGCCTACCATCTGGAAAACTGAGGCAGACCAATTGTTGTGACTTCCAGACAAGCCTGGGGTACATAGGAAGACACCATCTTAAAAGATAAAACAAAATGAAAGAAACAGACAAAATATTATGGAAGTGACCCCCTTGTATAGCAAAGGTAGAGTAAATTATAGGATACCCATCTTATGCCATCGGACAGTTGCCCAAGAGTGGGGGTGGTTCTTTGTACTGATAGAGATAGCTAGGTCTAATTGAATACAGGATTTCTTTAAAAGAAAAGTAAGAGTATAATATCTGTATCAGTACACTGGAGCTTGCCATCTTTTTATATAAATAATTTTTATGTTTAAACATAATAAGAAATTTGAGCCCAGGCTGGCCTTGAACTCAGTGTATAACTAACGTTGACCTCAAACTTAAGACATTTCACTTGTCCACATATATGCACTACCGTACCAGCTTCTAATTTCTCCTCTCCTCTCCTCTCTTCCTCCTTCCTTCTCCTGATTGGGCATCTCACTGCCTCCCAAGTGCTGGGACTAAAGGCATGCACCACCACTGCCTGGCTCGAAATTTATTTTCATTAATGTATTTTTATGTTTGTATTTTAGTATAAGCCTTAGTGTGTGCTCACAGAATATACAGCACCCTAATATAAATGCCAAAACTCTGCTAAAGATTGTTTTCTGTTGTTTTGAGACAGTGACTTGTTTTGTAGCCCAGGCTGGCCTTAAATTTACACATATCCTTTCTGAGTTGTTGGGTTATAGCATGTGCTATACTAACAGTATACTCTGAGGGCATTTTCATTTTTTGTTTTGAGGTGAGTTTTAATTATTTATTTATTTATTTTTCCGAGACAGGGTTTCTCTGTGTAGCCCTGGCTGTCCTGGAACTCTGTAGACCAGGCTGGCCTCGAACTCAGAAATCCGCCTGCCTCTGCCTCCTGAGTGCTGGGGCGAGTTTTAATTACTTTATTGCCCAGGCTGTCCAGGAATTTAGTACTTCTTCCTTAGCCCTTCCTAATGCTACAGTCATAATGTGGTCATTTGGGTATTGTTTTTCATTTAACCTGAAGTAAGGGTTTAATTAGGTTATAAGCATTGAAACTAGAAAAATGTAAATCAGTTTTTACCAGTTTTAGATGTTTATTGTTTTTGGAAACATGTATTTTCTTGTTTACTCTTCCTTGTGTGGATTTTGCTTTATGGAAAGCATGGATTTTTATGTACATGGATTTTTATGTACAAGGATTTCCAAGCTTAGATTTGATGACAGCTGTTTGCCTATTCTGGAAGTGCTGAAATTATGTTATTTCTATTCCATTTTTAGAATTACTACAGAGTAGGAACCTCTGGTGCTCATTGTAGGCATGTTTTTGTGCACTGTGTAAAGTTTACCTTTGTGTTATTCAGATGATGATTTCTCTGCCCTCATATCTTATTTCAGTCGGGACACTTAATTGTAATGCTTACACCAAGAATCTCCTGGCTCAAGTTTGTGTCTTGTCAGTGAATGTGGATTCCCTAATGGATGGGCAGAATACAGAATAGGGTGGACCATCTCCAACCAAAAGAGGGGAGAGAGAGGGATTTATGTCATCGAGGAAAATGGAGGATTTGGAGCCATAAGGAAGAGGTCGAGAGAGATCATGGAAACACACCTGAAGCCCAAAGTGGCAGATCAATAATATGCAAATAGGCAGAGTAGTTTAGAAAGTAAAGGTAGATCATTTAACTGCTTAGCTATTGAGGGGAAGTTTTAAATAATTATTGCTTTATCTATGTAATTATTGGGGACTAACATAAATACAGCCACCAGATTAAATCATTGTTTACATTTCTAGTAAGAGTAATTTTTTATAGTTTATCAGCTTTTAATTTTTTGGTTTGGGGTTTGGGACTGAAGCTGAGCCCCTAGCATCATGGTGCATTCCTCAGTGGGGCCTTTTAGGAAGAGTGAATGTTCTACTCCAATTGTCAGTCTATCCAGGAGGAACTACTGTGGGTATTTTTGCACATTGTACCTGCTGGGTACAGTGTCTCTTGGGAATATTTTTGCATTTGGGAGACTTGGTCTCCATTTTGCTAAGAATCTGAGATTCATTCAGAATAAATTTAGCCCTTATTCAAATTTTTACTTTGTTTAGCTGTCTTATTAAGAAAATAGGAAATTTGAGAAGTCATCACAAGTTCTTACAAACTCTTTCAAAATATGAGAAAATTAAAAGGTGGCACGACTCATGCAACACATTCGCAGTCTTTCACACACAGTCTTCCCACCACCAGATGTCCCTGGCAGCCACCACAGCCTTGTATCCTCCTGCCTGCTACAGCTTCTTAAGTGCTGGATTACAGACAGGCATGATTGCCTTGCTGGCTTTGTGAATTCTTCTGCAGTCCAGTTATTTGACTAATCTGTTAAAATCTATAATCTTACCCTTATTTAGAAGGATCCAGAGTAGAGACTCAGTTGTGAGAAAATGGAGCTGAAACCAATGGAGATAGTGGTTTCTGATGGACCTGAGAAAGAAATGCATGTCAGAGACAAGAAGGTTAGAGGCAGCTACTCCCTGAGACCTCATTGCCTTTTAGTATTTGCTCATCAATTTCTTAGAGCCCACAGAGAATTCTGTGTGATCTTAGAAAGAATCTCAGAAAGAAAGTTTAAACAAGGTGCTAATATCTAGAAAAACCAAGAGAAGAATTTCTGTTTTCTTAGTGAGATAAGAATTAACAAATATGAAATAGTAATAAAGTAAGAATTCAGATTAAAGCATTGCCAAATTGTTATGCAGGTCAGCTGGCGTCTTTACCAAATTAGAGCAGTGTCTGTTGCCTGCATTCAAAGCTACTCTTTGAAGCTTCTCTTGGACATTTATTTCAACAACCCATATTCAAATGATAGTTCATAGTGCAACAGTCTCCATGCTGAACAGATTATAAGCTAAAATTTCAAATACATTAAAAAATAATTTTAGCAAATATTTTACATAACATTCTTTAAAGTGCAGAGATCCCAAACATGTTCCCAGTATTTTTTATATTCTCTAACAATCTAAAAATATAAATACCTCCTGGCTGGGCCTGGTGGCACAGACCTATAATCCTAGCCACTTGGAAGGCTGAAGAACATCACAAGTTGAATCCCCATAGGCTCCAGAGTGAGTTCAAGACCACTCTGGCCAACTTATTGAGACCCTATCTCATAACAAAAAGTAAAAAGAAGGCAGGGTTATAGCTTGGCACTATTCTCTTTTCGCATGTGTGGGGCCCTAATGATGTAACAGAACTAATAGTTACAGAAAATAAGAGGTGAAGAAAAACATCTCAGAGGTCATCAGACCAAAGATTTGGGCCTGGGTGATTTCTTGCCCCTTCTCATCTTTGTTAGCACAAAAGCAATTTTTATGAGGGTAAACAGACAAGTTAAGGAATAGGAAAGTAAACTGCACTAAGGAAGGAAGATTGCCAGCTTGAGGCCAGTCTGGGCTACATTGTGAGGCTCTGTCTCGAGAGAAGATTTGAAGAATAAAACGGGATAATAGTATAATAGTAGAGGAATCTCATAGAATCTTTGGGAGATTTAAGTGAATGCAGGTGATATTACTCATTTGGAAAATCAATAGGAACTATAAAACAAGTACCCATTTCTAAGTGATAAATAGGATTCATTTTCTTCCATATCAGACTTTATTTCCTTATTCACTCAGTTATCTAATATATTTATCAAGGAGCAGAAATACAGTATTTCAAGGCTCAGAAATAGAAAAAAATATGTTGAAGTCTAATAAGTTGAGAATGGTCGAGTTATAGAACAGGAAGGAAAAGTACACAGGTGGTGAGCACTAGGTGCTCTTCCAAGCACATCTGTGGCAGCTCTTAATCCCCTGCAACGATGCGTGCATGTGGTGCACAGGGATGCATGTGGTGCACAGGCATACATGTAGGCAGAATACACATACACATAAATAGCAAAGTAGACCCCAGACAACAGTGGAGAAGCGAGGTAAGGTACACCTTTGACTTGGATTCATTCTGAGAGCTTTGGATGTTAACTGGGGACAGTACTATCTCCTCTAGAGACAATTATATGGAAGCCAACTAGAAAATTACCACATTTTCCAGGCCAGTGAAGATAGAGGCTTGAACTGTGATGATCAGAGTAAAAGGAGTAGCAGGAGTAAGAAAGGAGACGGAGTAAAGTCAAGTAGGAGAGGCAGGCCGCCTCAGGCTGCTTAGGCGGCTGAACCCACGAGAATTGGCCCTTGAATAAAATAATAATAGCATTAGACAATAGTCATTTCTACTAAGCAGCCAAACAAGAATGTCATATTTACTGAGGTAAATGCAGAGAATGTTATTTTAAGTTATGTTCAAGATGATTTTCTAGGCCTCAAAATAGGCCTCTCTTGTTTTGAGACAGAATCTTCTTCCCTTTGTAGCACTGGCTGTTCTGGTACTTTCAATGACTTTGAATTAGCAATGATTCTCCTGCTTCAGCCATATTGGTAGGATTACATATATGTACTGTCTTAGGATTCAGTGTATCTTAAACAGAATTTAGCAGCTTGAGTTCTGAATGGGCTGCATAACAAGGCTCTGTCTACAAACAGTGCAGACAAATGCTAGTTGATTTTACAGTATATGGATTATGTGCTTTGGTTTTTACAGCCATTTCCCTGTGTGAAAGTTCAGTAGACCAAGACCTGAAGACTTGTTCTGTAATACTTGCAAGCACATAGGAAGGTTTTTCAGTGAATTTTTATGTATTTAAAATTATTTTATTAAAATAACAGTAGGAAGTAAGGCAGTGTTATCTAGTCCTTGATTTGAATTAGTGACCATTCATGGTAACTTAAAGAACTCTTGTGAAATTAAGAATGTTTGAATAGCCCAGTAAAGAAGTAGGACATGGTTTCTTAAGTAGATGGATGTATGGATCAGTGAATGAATGAACATGTGAATTTATCTACTGGGGCTGAGAAGTGAACCTCGGGCCTTGATGCATGCTGATCGCTTGTACTGTTTCTCTTGTAGCACTTAATTTCACTTGACAGTTGACAGTGTAGCAGTTGATAGACTTTTTCCTCAAACATAAGTGAAGAGATCCTCCCTGTAAGTAAGACAGTTAATAGGCTTTTTGGTTTGTGTGTGTGTGTGTGTGTGTGTGTGTGTGTGTGTGTGTGTGTGTGTGTGTTTTGTTTTGTTTTGCTTTGTTTTTCTGTAATAATAATCTGGGCTTTCAGACAAAAAGGATTTTAGAAAACTTGTGTCTATCAGCCTGACACTGGTATTTCTCAATACTTGGATTCTCAATTCATTCTCATTCTCTCTCTCTCTCTCTCTCTCTCTCTCTCTCTCTCTCTCTCTCTCTCTCTCTCTGTTGAAATTTAATTTCGTTTTACATCCTGCTCACTGCCCTTCCTCCTGCTCTCACCCCTTCCCACAACCCCCTCCCCTCACCCCCAGGTGTCCCTCCATCCTGGCACTTAAAGTTACTGTGAGTCTAGGTCCTTCTCCCACTGAGGCCAGACAAGGCGGCCAGCTAGAAGAACATATCCCACAGTCAGGCAACAGCTTTTGGGACACCCCTCCCACATTCCCGATCAATACTAGGTCTTAATCATACATGGTGATGGTTTTATTGATAGATGTATGGTTTTATTTTTCTTACCATGTCATGAAATACATTTAGAAAGGCACTAATACCTAGTATCATACCCATTCAGATTGCAAAAATTAGAGCTGGGGCACTTGGGAAGTTAAATAAGGAAGATTATTGGGACTTCTATCATTCTAGTCTGTAGAATAAATCCCTTATTTTTTCCTTTTTTTTTTTTTTTTAATGGATGAGAAGACTAGTCAGTGGGTAACATGGATGAAATGCAAGCACAAAGACCCGAGTTTGAATTTCCATCATCCACATAAAAACAGAACTGGTGTGTATCTGTGACTCTAGTGCTAGCGTCGGGAGACAGGAGATCTTTGGAGACTTACCTGCCGCCATCCAGTCTATCCAAAATGTTAAACTCCATTTAATGAGGGACTTTGTCTGTCTGTCTCTCCTCCTCTCATAGATGCACACACCAAAACAAAAAGCAAGACAAGAATAAAAATGGATTTTGATAACAATATATGCAATATACATTTGAAATTGCTTTAGGTTTCACTTTGCAATTAACTTTTCAGAAATGACTTGAATTACTATCAAAGAAAAATATCCATTGTTAACTGAAAAAAAGTATTCGCTATATAAGACAGTGTACCATTATCATCCCATCAATTGGGATGCTGAGGCAAGAGTATCAAAAGTTAGAGGCTGGCTTAGAATACATAGGGAGAATTTGTTTCAACCAAACAAAACCACAAAATTATCCTCACTGAAGTTTGGACAGTTTTGAAACACTTATTTCCATTAAAGTGTTACATAAGCTATCATGTATTTTTTTGTTTTATTAAATAATATTGTTTTAATAAATCTGAAGTTAACTGAGTTTTATTTCTGCTATAGTAGAGGTAGATGTAATTCTTAGAAGCAAAAGCACCTCAAATCCTCCAGTAATATGGAAGAGTTCTGAGTCCCAAGAGCTGGAGCAGTGCTGCTAATTTCTGTCTTCCCTTCAAATTGTTGTATAAATTATAATATGACTATCAATACTATTAATAATACAGTTCAGGTTGACAATTATCTGCTATAAATTTAGTAATATTTAAAAACAAGTTCTGGGTTAAAATTGTTTGGCTTTTGCTGAAATTAAGTAACAAGCTTACTGGTTACCAACGTACTGAAAAATACAGTAAGGGACACACATACATTTAATATCCACACACAGGGCACTTAGACTATGTTCTTTTGTTCTAATGTAGAGAAACTTCCTTAAACTGATTGCTGCATTCTTTCAGGTCATCTTTCCTTCTCTCACTCCTCCCTTTTCTTCCCTACACTTCGTTTTAAAGATAAAACTTCATGGGACTCTCCACAGCTAGGCGTGAACTCACTATGTAGTAGAGGTTGGCCTTGGATTCTTGATTCTCTTGTGTTCATCTTCCAAATGCAGAGATTGCAGAAACACCTGGCGTCTCTCAGTATTTCTAAATGTGTTTGTTATGGTCTACAACTGGTTAGTGCACTGGACCTAAGTTGTAGTTATCAGCTTGGAAGATTAGGTAATGTAGAAGACAGTGATTGGCTGTGCCATAAAAGCAACTTAGAGGAGTTCATCTGTATAAAGCACAGTGACCTAAATCACATGTGTCCTCACTGTCCTGGACTCTAAGGGATTTACTGCACTGTCACAAACAAGACCTATCCTGTCCGTGTTACTATGGAAAGATTTCGGCTGGCGAGGAAGTTACATGTAGGTACCCACTAGGATACCTAGGATTTGTGGGGTTTTTTTTTTTTTTTTCATACTTTAGTATTTCTAAGCTTAATAGTAAATCTTGGAGAAGTGTGCTTATTAGCGCTGGCTTAGACTATTATCATCCACCCCCTCAGCCCTTGGCTGTAGAATTCATCTGCTGAAGCGTAAAGCCTGTGTAAAGCTAGGAACATTTGCAACATCTTTACCATGAGGGAGGATAGGACAGGGTGAAATGGTGTAAATATACTATAATCTCAGAAATAAATAATTAAAAACAGGTGGCTAAAATAGTAGGAAGGAAATTATCATATAAAGCCTGTTTTAGAAGCAGGTAGCTGAAATTACTCTCTACATGTTTAATAATCAGAATCTATGGGAGGTCTTTCTCTTGGGTTGTAGCTACATGTCTTAGGTGATAGAAAAATAGATTTCTAATGATCTTTGATGTATCTTTTAATAATTGCTTTTGCAAACGTTGGTGTCAGAAGCTCTTATCCTAGGTTTGTAGTACATTTTAAGTAATTTAACATTGTTCTTTATGCTGTGTCTTTAAGTAAGTCCCATATTTTTATAATTTGACCAAGAAAAGTATATGTTGTAAATGTTACTTTTGCAGGCAAGAGAAATAAGAGAATAAATTAGTAAAATCTGTTATGTACATATATAGCATGTATTTTTAGTAAAAACAATTTTTTTGATTTTTTTTTTTTTTTTTTTTTTTTTTTTTTTACTTTTAGCCAGGATTCTCATTTGTGAATAGAATTTTCACTATACTGATTCTGGACTTTTATTTATTTTTAAAAATACAAACTGACATATGGAATTTTAAAGTATCATATTTGTGCTTTATGTTTAGAAGGGATCTTTTAAAAGATTTATCATTCTTAATTATGTGTAGGTGTGTATGCCAGTATATGGGTGTGTGCATGTAAACTTGTATCCCATTCCCTGGAGCCAGTGTTACAGAGTGGTTCTGAGCTCCCTGATGTGGGTGCTCAGTAGCCCAGGAGACCTCTGGGAGAGCAGCAAGTACTCTTAAACTGCTAAGCCACCTCTCTAGTCCCCAGAAGGGATCTTTAAGTGAACCCAGCATAAATTTGTAATAATGTCTTATACCATGAGCTGTATTGGACATTCAGTGCGTTAACTAATAAAGGGACTTCCCAGGGCCCGGATATTGCCCTAGAACTCAGTGGAAAATAAACCATACATGGTTACTACCTTTTGTATCTACTGTTCAGCCTGCAAGATAATTAAGTGATCCCTTGAATTTGTTATTAAGTAGGAAATGCTGTGTGTATGACAGGTGACCTTGATGTGTAGTCTAGGGGATCAAGAATTCACCTAATGGCATTCCTGTCTGAATGCCCTGGCTCTTCACTGTAGTTCTTTTGCTGGCAATGTGATTGAACAGACTGCTTCAACTTTGTGTGTGTCTTTCATCTTTTAGATTAAAAGATGAATGGAAGAGAGGGAGGAAACTGAACTGGCAAAGCAAAGCTTACTCTATACATGTCTGTATAGATGTATAGATATGTCGTTCATCATGATTTCAAAAGATGATTCCTTTGCCTCCAGATTTCCCCCCCTCCATCCCTCAGAGTCATGTTTTAAGTTATCAGTTTTCATCACGGATACATTCCCATGTTTGTGATATAATACTCAAAACGTGCCCTGGGTATTTGCTAAGTGAATGAGTTTTTAGTTCCAAGTCCTTAAGGAAATGAGGCTTATCCCCCCTTCTTCCTCCCTCCTTCACTCCTTCACTCTCTCTCTCCCTCTTTCTCTCTCTCTCCTTCTCTCCCTCCCTCTCTCCCTCCCTCTCCCCCTCTCTCCCTTTTCCCCTCTCCCTTTCCCCCTCTCCCTTTCCCTCTCCTCCCTCTCTCTTTTTCTCTCTCTCAGTCTCCCTGTTTTCCTTCCCCCTTTCCTCTTTTTCTCCCTCTGTAATTAAAATAATAAATAAATGGAAAGGTTTCTACTGGCAAGGAAGTTACATGTATGTATCCATTACTTAGAATTTATGTTTTATTTACATTCTTTGACCGTATACTATAGCTGATTCTGGCTTGGAACTCCAGCAGTCCAGTTATCTCAGCGTCCAGTTGTTAAGATTGCTGTTGGGGGCCTCCGCACCTGGTTTGTGGACTGAAAAGCATCTGCGCAATCATATCTCACTTTGGTTTTCTATAATAAAGAGGTTTTTAGCTGGGTGAGTTCGAGGCCAGCCTGGTCTACAAAGTGAGTTCCAGGGCAGCCAGGGCTACACAGAGAAACCCTGTCTCGGAAAAAAACAAAAAAAAAACAAAAAAAAAAAAAGTTTTTTGTTTTGTTTTGTTTTTCTTTTTCTTTTTTTTTTTTCCCGTTGCTTTTGGTGATACAAGGTCTAGCTAGCCTTGAAATTCTGACAGATCTCTGCCTCCTCTCTGATGGGGTTACAGATGTGTACTATTGTTTTTCTGTACCCTAAACTGTTCTGAATGCTGTATAGAGTCAAGAGTGGAACTTGTCGTAGTTGTTGGCCTCAGCCTCTCAGGCTAGAATTATAGGCACGAGCCATTCCAGGCTAACAGCACTCATTTCTTTTTTGAAATATTTAAAATTTTTATCTCAATTTGTATGTATTTGATAACTCTTAAGGTATTCCTGTGTGTCTTGGTTAAATCTTGGAGTGAGTACATCTCCTTGTAAAAATAGTGAAATACTATGGTTTGTAGTTTCACACAGAACCCCAGTGAGGTTTTTGAATTGGCTTGTCACAGTAATTCTGTGTCACATGCCTAAATCCTCGTTTTTCTTGCTTTTTCTTGCCAGTATTTGTCTCATGCTTATGCCAGTTTCCCTGTTCTCACACCTTCCATATCTTTACATTTCCTTCCTTCATCTCTTGTAGAGACTTTTTGTTTGAATTTAGATTGTCTTCAGTTAAAATTCAAGTTCTAATGTAATGTCATGGCACTACAAAGTCAGCTGTGTAGCTCAGTAAGTCAGGTCTGGTTGCTTGTCCCTGCCTCCCAGTGTCCAGGAGCTAAGATTGGAGCTCTCCTTGGCTGCAGAGTGAGTCCAGTCCCTCCTGGAGTATAGACTGAGGCCTTGTCTCAAACCTGACAAACATAACATGGGGGAAGAAAAAGGTATCAGCATTCAGGTTGATTCCCTCTAGTCCTAAGGAGATTATTATGCCTTATTTCTGTGTAACATACTTTCTTGAGACATTCCTTTATCAAGGAATTCTAGGTGTCTCCAGCCTTTTACTATTACAAACACTGTTGTAGTAAATTACCTTGGGTACTCGTTAACTTCCTGTATCTTTTTCTGGAATAAGATATTCATGTGTCTTACAATTATTATCTTTTATGATGCATTATAGTGGTATTTATAAATTTGAAAAAATGACTTCAGAGCTGAATGATCTTAAGTATAAGATTAGACTGAGTCCCATTTACATTGATATAATTTGGATGCTTTTTTTTATTGTTTTGTGTTTTTTATTTTTCATGTGACATAACATTATTTTTCTAGGTGGGCTCAGTAAGTGATGTGATAGACCTAAGGTTAAGAAGGAAACATTTTTAGGTTGGTGTTGTTCTTAGCTATGGCTGTCTTTAGTTTCCTACTATGTTTTAAAGGCAAAAATGTGGAAAGGGTCTTTTCTATGTGAAAATGTAAAAATACTTGACATTGAAAGCAGAATATTTAAAAGTTACATTATACAAGAGAAGAAATTCTACTAGGACTGCCAGGCTCTGCTCAGTAGTGTGTCTTCAGTGACAGTTTCATTACAGACATTTAATATGCACATGTATTTTTATGTCGACTTTTAAAAAGAACACAAAAAGACATTTTGCATTGAGTATTAATTTACTGTGTATTGAAAATGGTTTAAGGCATTATTCCAAATCAATCACATCTAAAAGTCATGCATTTAGGAGAAATTAATATCCCTTTCAGATAGTCAGTTGTAGTAATAAACATTTATTGGGGGGTTTCTACCCCATCATAGATCATTTAATTCCCAAATAAAAGACACAAACCTTTATATTTATAATAAGCCTTACAGCACTAGAGCTGGGCAGATATCAACCCTCTGCTATTTTGTCTACTTCCCTGTCAATAACCCCGGGGCATCATTTGCCATGTTCTGCCTGGGCTGCTCTTACTCCATCTGGTTGACCCTCGGGGCCATGGTTTCAGGATCCACCTCCATAGGGTTCTTCTCATTCCTCGAGGTCAAGCCCAGGAACCAAAGCCCTGTCTACTTCTCTTCTGCCCAGCTACAGGCTATAGGCATTTTTATTTAACCAGTAGTTTTAAATTAAGGAATAGGGTTTGTACAACAAAAGCTGGTAACCTTGAAAATTCACTGGTAGCTAGGCAACTAGGCCATTGGTGCAGAATTTAGCTTTATAATACATAGCTACAGACTGAATCTCAGCACTCAGTGCCTTCGTTCTTCTGGGAGTTTCAGTTTGTGGCCACATGTGCCCTGTGTACTTTTGTTGTTGTTGTTGTTGTTATTTTATCATATAGCCAGATGGCCAGCTTTTATACAGCCGCTGCAGATGCAGTCCTTACTACTCTTGTTTCACAGCTGAGAAAGTGGGAAAGAGAGAAATTTATTTGCCATTTATTTCCTCTCCTTTTTTGGTCAGTTAGTGCTGCAAGTTTATGTGTGTGTTTTAAAGACAGGATTTGGGCTGAGACATGACTCAGTGGTTGAGAACACTGACTGCTCTTCCAGAGGTCCTGAGTTCAAATCCCAGCAACTACATGGTGGCTCACAACAATCTGTAATGAGATATTGGATGCCCTTTTCTGGGGTGTCTGAAGACAGCTACAGTGTGCTTACATATAATAATTAAATTAATCTTTAAAAAAAAAAAAGACAGGGTTCATATAGCCCAGGCTAGCCTTTAACTCACTGTGCACCTTCAGATGACCCTTGAACTGATTCTTTTGTCTCTACAAGTAAGCAAATCACACTACTCCTGAGCCACATACCTAGCCCTATGTCTATAATATTTTTAGATTTAAAAAAATTTTACCTTTAAGCTAATTTTAATGCTTCATACCTTTAATTTTAGCACTTGGGAATTTGAGGATTGTCATTAGTTCAAAGCTAGTATGGGTTACAGAGTTAAGCCCCTGCCTCCCTCCTTTCCTCCTTTACTTTAGGGCTAGGACTAAAACTTGGTGCCAGAGCATTTGTATAACATGAAAAGGTCCTAGGTTCAGTCCCAAGAACTGTCTATTTTTTTTTTCTTTATGCTAGTTACACTTGAGAAATGTAGTAGCAACTAGATGATGTTTGCCTTGTTTTCTTTCAGTCACATTTTCTGAGCAGTTCATAATTTGGTGTAGATTCCATCAAACCTTTCCCATCTCTTATTAGTAAATGCAAATAAGCTAACATGGAAACAAGCATTTGGGAACAAAACTGTCTTATTTGGGAAGAAAACTGTCTTAATTGATTTTTAATATCTCTGATTTTATTTATTAGTAAATGCAAATAAGCAAACATGGAAACAAGCATTTGGGAATAAAACTGTCTTATTTGGGAAGAAAACTGGCTTAATTGATTTTTAACATCTCTGATTTTATTTATACCTCTGCAAATTGATATTTCACTAAATAATATAATCTTGAGATCTTTCCTAAGTATGTGTTTAGATCTACTTTCAAGGTAACCTCGAATGCAATTTGTACCCTAAAGTCCTTCCGAGATTCTCCTCCTGCCTCTCAAGTGCTGGCTGGAATTAAAGGTCTTTGCTGTTATAAAGCCTACATTCACTTCTCAGAGTTCACTCCCCTACCCAGGTTTTTTGTTTTGTTTTGTTTTGTTTTGGAGACAGGGTTTCTCTGTGTAGCCCTGGCTGTCCTGGAACTCACTCTGTAGACCAGGCTGGCCTTGAACTCCGAAATCCACCTGCCTCTGCCTCCCAAGTGCTGGGATTAAAGGCCACTAGTGCCTGGCTTCCTACCGAGTTTGTATCTGTGTGTGCTTGTAGCCCTTGGAGGCTAGTTTTCTGAAGCCTCACCTCCCTTTTCTCGGTGTGCTTGTGCTTGCGTGTTTGCTGCATGCTTATGAGGCCAGAGCAGGCAGGGTATTGGTGCCTTCCTCTGTTACTCGCCCAAAGCCCGTGCATGTTAGGTAAGTACTCCCCTACAGAGCCACATGGCCATCCGATGGCACACCCCTACCAACCGTTTCCTTGTATTTCTTAGTTTAAGATTGTCCTCTGACAAGTGACCTGTTTGTTTCTTTACTTTTTTTTATAAGTAGAAATTCAAGGTCTGATGTGGTGAAGAAGGCCAAGAGACAGGCAGGTCATTCAGAGTTCAAGACCAATCTAGTCTGCATAGAGAGTTCCAGGCCAACCATGGTTGCACAGTGATACCTTGTCAGAAAACAACAACAACAAAATAATAAAAAGACCCAGAGCCCACTACTTTAAGAGTGGAAGTGAATTGTACTGTGTAGTCTCCTAGGAATAGACTGAGTAGATCAGAAAACGTGGTATCCATCCACATCATCTGAGGATTCTGCTTTTTTGTGCATGTGGAAGTATTTTTCTCTGACAGATACTTAAAATGGTAGAGTATGTATATTTTAACTTAATATAGTTGTAAAATAAGTGCAATATAAATATAAAGTAAATGGTAGATTGCTGTCAGGGTAATTTTTAGTGCAAGCTGATTACATTTGTTAAATACAGCTGAACATGTAAGTAGAGCTGTGTTGTTTTGAGGTCAGGAGGCAGTTGTATTGCTTTGTTTCTTATCCTGGCAGTGTGCAGGCTAAATGAAAGCTTGGATGGGAGCAGTTAATCCCTTTAGTGTGGACAGTATGTTGCCTCTGAGGACACAGCCTTGGCCTCTTACGTTCAGGAGAGAGCTTGTCAGATGCATGTGTGGGAACTTAAATGACATGTAATTGTTGAAGGGCAGCTAAAACTTTTAATGGAGGGGGTTTTTATTTACCAAATCCACATCCTTTCTTTGTTTCATTAGACTACAAACAGCAATTAAAAAAAAAGAACAGGATAAAATAAAATCAAACCAGAATAGGACAAAACAAGAAAAAACTAAAGAAAAAAATCACAAGAAATACTTATAGATGCAGAGACACACACCTACAGAAATTCCATAAAAACACATCAGAAACCATTAATACAAATGTAAAAGACCTATAAGGCAAGAATCAAGAGAAAAAGAAAAAATAATGCCTAGACAAAGCATTATGAGACAAAGATCTTCCAAAAAATGCCACAGCTTGTTTTGTGTTGGCTGCCTACTGCTGGGTGTGGGGTCTGTTCTCAAGAGTGTTTACATAGCCATTGAGACTTAATTGGAGATGCTGGGTTAGGGATGGGGCTTGAGTCTCCTTCCTCCTCTCAGTGCTGGGACTCCGTCTGGCTTAGACCCGTGAAGAACCTGTGCATGCTGCCACAGGGGTTCATGTGCGTATCAGTCCTGCTGTGTTTAGAAGGCTTTGCTTCCTTGGAGTCCACATCCCCTCTAGCTCTTATACACCTCCTCTGCAGGGATCCCTGAGCTCCAAAGAGGTGGCCAGGTGGGGTGGGGTGGGGTGGGAACTTGATGGAGCCATTCCTTTTAGGATTTAGTACTCTGAGGTCTCACTGCACATGGTCCAGCTGTGGGTCTCTGCATTTGTTCTCATCTGCTGCAAGAACAACAATGGCTGAACAAGACACTGATTTGTGTCTAGCAGAATTTCATTAGGAGTAATTTTATTGTCTATGTTCCTTTAGCAGAACATATTTGGATTTTCCCTAGATTCATGTTTTATGTAGTCTCAGGTTATTGACCACCTAAGCAGTGTCATATGGATTTCTTCTCTTGCAGTAGGCCTTATTACCAAACAGATATTAGTTGATTACTCCTACAAGCTTTGTGCCACTATTTTACCAACAGATGTTACAGGCAGGTTACCATTGTCAATTAAAGGGTTTGTAGCTGGGTTGATGTTTCACTTGCTCCTCTGATAAGATATAGCATGTCTTTTAGTACCATGAGCACAGTTAGTAGGGATGAAGTCTCTAGTTAGGCACCAGCTCACCTTCTGCCATCTTCAACAATGAGGCCTACCATCAGTTTGTGAGGAGCAAACAAAAACCTTGGCAATATCCTGGGTTTGAGGATGTTCTTGGGTTGGTCCCCTTTGGTCACCACCTCAATTAGACATTACTCATCCTGAAATTGGAGGATTCGTTGAGTGACGAGATGTTCGTTCAGTTGGGGTTTGTTGTTATTCACTCCTTGAACCTGGTATTGTTTCTGACTGTGGCCCTATTACTAAGGAAGTCTGAAGAACTTAGACTAGTCAGAAAAACTGGTGTCTTTTTTTCTCAGTTTATTGTGTGGAATATCGTTATAGCATGTTGAAGTGTTGAGCCCTAGCAAGTCATTTAACTTCTCTGAATTAACCTGAATGCCACCCATTCAGAGATCTATGTGTTTTTCTTTGTTTGTCTAGCTTTAGAAAATAAGTCTAGACAGCAGAAAACCTGTATTTCCTTGGTATACTATGCCTGGTGCGGAAGTTTGTGGATCAGAGAGTGAGAGCTGAGCTAGGAAGAAATTTACTTGAAAAATTAAGCAGACCAACCCAGACCTTGAGTTTAAATAGTGAGAATTGGGGGAAAGCTATTAAACAGCTTGTCAATGTACTGTGTGTGTATGGAAAAACATTACACTGCAGGGCAGCACTACTAAAGATTGTGCAAACCTTTCCTGGCACAATAGCCTACTCAGGGTCCAGAGCAGCTCCATGCGGTTGTGCTCAAACCCAGAGCCAGACTTTGAGAAATAGGGTATGTATTTTCTGTTCGCATCTGTTTAAAAGAATTGTACAGATAAGTTTATACTGTGTAGATGATGGTGATTATAATGTTGTTTTAAAGTCATTAGGACTTGAGAAAGTATAAAGTACACATTTCTTTTAAGATGCCCCAAACAGTGTTTTGTAATAAAAGTGTTTACAGAACTATTATTTTTGCAGTTCTGGCAAAGGGAGCTTTGTGAAACTTCTACTTGATTTAAGTCTTAATTTCATATCACGAACCAGAATTTTCCTAGAGGTTACAACTTTAGTTTTTCCTTTTTAGGGAAATGAAAAGTTCTCACTTTTACTTGCTACTTGTTAACTAACAAGTAAAAATGGTACTACACATTGAGCCTACCTTATTTTGGGCAGTTTTTTGTTTAACTGTTACAATAGTTGTTTTCCTTTCACTATAGGACTTTGGAGCAAATGTCCAAGCAAACATTCTACTCTGGCATTTAGAACAGCAGTCCTTTGACATCAAATTTCTGTTTTCTTTGTTCCTGGGTATATTTTATTGAGGATAAATTTAGTATTTTTTTAAATGGCTTATGACATTGTCAATTTCATTCTTACCATGAGAATTATAATTATGGATTTAAAAATTTCCTGTAAATACTTTTTAAAAAAGATATGGTCACTCAGAATGTTACTTTGTGAGAAGGCATCTGCATTTGGCTCTTTGAAATATTAAGATGAGTTCTTCGTGTGCATTGGATCACAGTAAAGGAGAATGCCTTGTTTTTAGGGTCCTGATGAAGAAGCTGTTGTGGATCTTGGCAAAACTAGCTCAACCGTGAACACCAAGTTTGAAAAAGAAGAATTAGAAAGTAAGTTCATTTAAAATAATTTATGTTTATCAGGGAAATGAGTACATGACGCTTGTCAGTGTTTTCTCATGTTTAACTTAGAGCTTCTGGAAATGCTGTTTACTTAGAAGACTGTTGAGTGCTTTTCTAGTGCAGATGTTCATCTCTGGTGGCCAGGCTATTTCCTGATGTTCACTTTCTCGAAGTATTGGCATAGGTAGATTTCCCAAAGCTGTTCTCACCTCATTGACAGTTGCTATTACTTGTAAAAAGAAAAGTAATGAAAAAAAAAAAAAAAAAAGAAAAGTAATCATTAGAAAATGTATTTTCTTTCCCCTGGATTTGGCAGCCTTGCTGGGGTACCAGCTTTCAAGCACAGGTATCACTAGTGGTCATCAGTTGCTCATTTCATTGGTGCTACAGTAGCCACCACTTAGAATTGTGCAGCAAATGATTTCTTTATCCTCCTTAAATGGGAAGAAATCCTATTAGTTTCTTTGCTTCCTTTGGTTTCAGAAATAGTTTTGGAGTTATAGAATGTCAGCATATACAATACACCTTACATGGGCTTATCTAATGTTAATAATATTAAACATACCATTTGTGAAAATACAAAAGCTAACACTGGGGAACTAGAAACGGATTTACTTACAGTTTCCTTAACTTTGGTTTGGAGTTGACTACTTTTCTGCTGCTGGCCTTTTCTGTTCCAATTGAGTGCCCCAGTTGACACAGTTTGAGATATGTGGCACCTTCACTCTTAGGTTGCTGTGCCTCCTCTGGCTCCTAATCAGTGTGAGTGTCTCATTCTGACCTGGTGGTCATGACACTGACAGTGGAGGGGAGGAAGTGGGGTAACTTTGTACAGTTTGAAGATTGAGATGAAGTATGTACCACAGCAAGGAATCATGCAACATGGCTGTAGATATTATATCATGTTATTAATGAATTAATGGGGAACATATGGCTAAATTCATGTTCATGGAAAATTTGCATAGATACTTTAAGGACTTTTATGTTAAAATGTTCCAGTCCTATATTAGACACTTAATCTGTTGCTTTTAAGAAAGAAATGGAGTCCTTTGTGTTTTATTCTGATTTTTTTTTTTTTTTTTTTTTTTTTTTTTTTTTTTTTTTTGCCTCTGCCTCCTGAGTGCTGGGCTTATATCTTCATTAGCCAACATGCCTGGGTAAAAATGACTTAAAAGTCCAAAAGTACCACATGTAATATATTATAACAGAGGATACCAAAGACTGGAGCTTTAGTATAGTCTCATCCTTTTCTAGTCTTTCTGCTATGAACTCATAGAACTTTTTATCTTAGGTTGTATTAGGCTGGTGTGCCAAGTGTTAGTTGGAGCCATGAGATTGTAATCTTAATACACAGCAGTGGGGAGTTGTCTCTTCAGTTATAGTTCCACTAAAATAGAATTGTAAACTCATTGAGTTTACTTACAGTTACTTATATTAGTACGGTCTAATTCACACGTACAATTAACCATTTAAAAGTCTTCAGCTCAGTGCTTACATGCCATTGTTGTACAACTGTCACAGCTTTAGTTCCAGAAGCATGCCTGTCATCCCTGTAGAAATCTTGAATAATTAAGTTTAAAATCTCTTAAGTTCTGGTATAATTTTCCTAATAATAAAGTCTTAATTTCTGTAGAGATTGTATCAAGTTCTTAGCATTTTAGGAAGAGTGCTTGGGTACTAGGAGATGTTTCAACAAATAAGTTAAGTGAGCTTCCTACTTTAAAGTCTAAGTTTTTACGTTAAAAGTTGCTCAGTTATTATTATCACATTTGGTTTTTGAGACAAGACCTTGCTCTATAGCTCACTCTGCCCAAGAACATGCTGTATAGCCTGGGTCTGATGGTTAGTCTTCAGTGTCAGCTTCCAGAAGCACTTAGAATGATACACACATGTGTGGGCATTTCTAGAGTTTTAACTGAAGAGGGAAAACCTACCTCTAATGTTAGTAACACTATGCCATGGCCGAGGAGCTCTGTCTGAAAGAAAGGGAAAAAGAAGAAAGGCAGCAGCAGGGTGGCAAGGGAAACGGAGAGCACAGCAGAGCTTTTGAAGTCCCCGTCTTTGCTTCCTGATCTGTCCAGATCGGAATGAGCACGAGCCTCATGTGTCTGCTGTCATGCCTTACTGAACTTAATAGACTTAATATATGTTTTCAAACTCAGCATCCAGAAAGCTGACGCTAGAAAAGTAGCTGATATACTAGGCTAGCCTTGAACTTAGTGTGCGGCCTCCCAAGTGCCAGGGTAATGGGCGGTGCCACCAGGCCCAGCTTCATTTATTTGATTGATACCGAGTCAGCATATTTGTAAGTAGGAAATTGACAAACGATTGGGGTCAAATGTAGTTGGTAAGGATCAAGTGTACATCTAAGACTCATCTATGAGGCCACACGTTCCTGTAATCCCTACTTGGCACACAGGCAGGAGGATTCTGAGTTCATTGCTAGCCTAGCAAGACCCTGTGTCAAATGCTAAAATGAGAACAGAAATTTGTTCTAGTAAAAATTAATTGGGGCTTTCTACCTCACCTTCGATCATTCAGTTTCCAAATAAAAGACAAAACCTTTGTATTTATAATAAGCCTTAACAGCACTAGAGCCGGAAGGTATCAGTCCTCTAAGCTATTTTACCTATTTCTCTGTCAATAACCCCCAAGATATGACTTGCCATATTCCACCTGGGAAACTTTTCCTCTGACTGGCCAGCCCTCATGGCCAATTCTCTTGATCCCTTACCCCATGGTGTCATCTTTTCTCTTCACTCTCCACTCTCCTCTCTCCTCGTGGTCTCTCCTCAGACCCCAAACCGGGGAACCGAAGGCCCACATACCTCTCTTCTGCCCAGTTATAGGTAGGCTGTAGGCATTGTTATTTAATAGTTTTTTTCCTTATTAGATATTTTCTTTATTTATATTTCAAATGTTATCCCCTTTTCCTCATTTCCCCTCTGAAAACCCCCTATTCCCTCTGCCTGCTCACCAACCCACCCGCTCCCACTTCCCTGTCCTGTCATCTTCCTATATTGATTGGGGCATGGAGCCTTCTCAGGACCAATGGCCTCTCCTCCCTTTGATGTCCAACAAGGCCTGCATATGAATATATGCATATGTATCTGGAGCCATGGGTCCCTCCATACGTACTCTTTGGATGGTGGTTTAGTCCCTGGGAGCTCTGGGGGTACTGGTTGGTTCCTTCTGTGGGGCTGCAAACCCCTTCAGCTCCTTGGGTCCTTTCTCTAGATCCTCCATCTAGGGACCCTGTGCTCAGTCCAATGTCTACTAATAGTTTTAAGTTAAGGAGCAAGGTTACATAACATCATTTGATGTACATGAGGCTTCCTTGTCCCAAAGGCAACCAGATGCTTGCAATACAGCAACAGACCAAACCTCAACAGAAAAGTCTCAGGATAAAGAGTTTTCTAATATATTTATTTTCTGACCATCTTATGAATTTCTTATGAAAATAATATTATTAGCCCAATATTTTAGCATACTGTTTTATTTTATATATAAAGGCAACAAGCAAAGAGTTTTTTTCGTTTTCTATAGTTGCCTTTATTTTAAATTTGTAGTTCATATCTCTGTATTCAGCAAAGCAATGCAACTTAAATAATGAACTGTTTAAGCTATTTGAAGAAATCAGGTTGTCACCTCTCAGTAGTGGACATAGTATTGTTGCTATCTGTACCCAGTCCATTTCATTCAGAGACTACCTTTTGTTTTTCTTAGAGGGATTAGAATACAAAGAATAATATTTTCCTAGTAGTAACTTTTTTTATTCTAAAAGCACAGTAATGGAGTTATAAAGTCTTATATTCGGCTACTTTATGTGTATAGTGTGTATATAAAGTGTGCTAATTTTTTTAAAGGCATATTTAGTTCTTTATGTGTTTTGCTTTTATGTATATGTATGTATCATGTTCATACTGGTACCCACAGAGGTCAGAAGATGAGGGCTTGAATCCCCTGGCAATAGAGTTACAGATGGTTTTGAGCTTTTATGTAGGTGCTGGGAATAAATCTGTAAAGACTCAAAGAGAAACAAACCCTTTTGACCCCTAAACCATCTTTCTATTCCTGATTGATGCTTTTAGATTATTTATTTATGTTTGAAGCTTGTTGTTTTTCAAATCAAAAAACAAACACTTTGAAACACTGAAAAAAATAGTAAACAAACATTTACTTAAATGTTAGTGTATTATGACACATGAGGTACCTAATAACACTTAAGACATATACTAAGGCTGTCTACTAACAAGTTGGTCCTGAATGTGGGCAGAGTAAATGTGTATAGGTATGTTTGTGTGTGTACTTAAATACTTAGGTAGTTTTGTTTATATTTTTTAAAAGTACGTAGCTTTTTGTTGGTTTTGTTTTGTTTTGTTTTGTTTTGTTTTGTTTTGTCTGCCTGCTTCCTATCTCTTCAAAGCCCGGTTAATCATGAACTCTCATTCTTCCCTCCTTAACTTCCTGAGTTCTGGAAGGTAGATAAATTTACCCTATATTGTATGGTATATGTAGCTTCTCTTGATAGCGTTTAGATGACAAAGTCATGCTTACATGAGTAATCCATGTGGCTAGTTTAATGATCAATTTTATTGCAAAGCTCTACTGTAACATGTTGTAATACTTTCATAAAATAAATAATTGAAGACAGCCATTGTTGACGTCTTGACTTTGAGCTTACATGTAATTCTTTGTTTCTAGAATAAAGTGTGGTGTGCTTTCTTGAATATTATATTTTCATTTTGGTTAAACCATTAATGTATTTTAAAAACTTGAAATAGGTCATCGAGCTGTATATGTTGGTGTTCACGTACCATTTAGTAAAGAGAGTCGTCGGCGTCACAAGCATCGTGGGCATAAACATCACCACCGGAGAAGAAAGGACAAAGACTCAGATAAAGAAGATGGACGGGAATCTCCGTCTTATGGTAGGAAGAAGTTGCCCTCTACTGAGGGCTTAATGTTTTTTCCAAGAAGTTCCATCTTTTTACTTGAAAATTTCACTATTTTTTCTTTATAGCTGAGTAATATTCTGTAACATTGCATATGTTATGTAACATATCATATGTTCCTTACAGGCGACAGGTGTCATCTGTTGATGGACATCTGGGTTCATTTTCATTTCCTAGTTACTGTAACTAGAACAGCAATGAACATAGATGGGCAAGCATTTCTTTAGCAGGGTCTAGAGTCCTTTGGGTATATGCCCAGGAGTGGTATTGATAGATTATGTGGCATATTTTATTTTTATTTCTTGAGAAATCTCGAGTGACTTTCAGAGTGGCTATAGTCATTTTTGTTTTCATCAGAAGTATATGACAGTTCCCCTAGACCAAAATCTGTTATCTGTGGTGCGTGATTTTGTGTGTGTATGTGTGTGTGTGTGTGAGAGAGAGAGAGAGAGAGAGAGAGNAGAGAGAGAGAGAGAGAGAGAGAGAGAGAGAGAGAGAGAGAGAGAGAGAAAGAGAAAGAGAAAGAGAAAGAGAAAGAGAAAGAGAGAGAGAAACAGAACAGAAGAGATTTTGAATGTAGTTACAGGAACCTCAGTTACCATTGTTTGGCGAGTTCTCTTCCTTATGTTTTTTGAACAAATGTACACCAGGCAGCTGTGTTGAGCCTGGTGTTCATGCACACATCTGCAGACCCCTTATCGTTGATGGCAAATGTCTGGATTTGTTTGCCTGAGGGACAGGCTTCTTGAAGCTCACTCAAATGAAACACTTATGTGTTCTTGGTAGTACACTCTTTGGTGGTGTATTCAAGGGACATTGTTGGCAGAATGACCCTTAGTTTCCTCCCCACCCTTCTTTGCAGGAGCCATTCTTCCTGGCCCTAGTAGGAAAGTACATCTGTGCTTTTTGTTGTTGCTGTTTTGTTTGCTGACGGAATCTTCTATAGCCGAGACTGAACTCAAACTCTGCAGAGATTGGTCTTGAACTTCAGATACTCCTGCTTCTTCTTCCTGATGGTGGGATTATAGGTACCCACCACATCCAGCTTTCCTTCTGTTCTGAAAAGAGATCAACAAGTGTACACCATTGTGGGCTATAGAGATGGCCCAGTGGATAAAGAACTAGCTGTTCAAGCAGAGGACCTGAGTTTGATTCCCTGTACCCACATAAGACCCGGTGATGGCATGTGTTTATAATCCTAGTGCTGCTAGCGATTGTACAGTCTAGCCATACAATGTATATGTTGTGGATTGATTTTTAAATTATTTTAATCAATTGTCTTTGCGTGAAGACTTAGAGTATAATCATTCTCTGAGCAAGTTGCAGTTATACCATACCTTATTTTTAACTCACCTTAGACTTGCACTTTGAAACTGTTCTCCGGTTGGACAGAATTTGAAAAATAATAGTTCTGTCTCTGGATAGTTGGTAGCCCAGACTCTGAATTGTGAGAAGTGACAAGAAGGGTAAGTCCTGTGTTTGCCTAAGCTAGTTCCTCAGGAAMTGTTTTCTGGTCTGGTAACACGAGGCAGAACCTGGCCATTTCTCAAGAGTCTGGGTTAAAGAAGAATTCAAAAGCAGTGCAGTGTTTCAGTCTTGTTGAGAGTGAGAACTGTACAGTCAACACAGGTAGAGACTCACAACACAGGGATCAGTAATAACACAGGTTTCTCTCAGTGCAGAACTGGGTGAAGCCAGACTGTCTGCACCAGGGATATTCAGGCGCTTCCAGTGCCATGCTTAGAGACTTAGGCCACTCGATCCTTGTTTCCTTGTTTGTTACAAAGAGTGGGAGTCAGTGATACTGTAATTAATTTAAATGTCTAACGGGAAAGGTGAAACATATTAAGCTGATAGAATATGAACAAATGGTTAAATGGCTCAGTAAAGAGAGCTTGCTGTTCTATCAGTGGACTTGTATTCAGTTCTCAGCATCCACCTCAGTCAACTCACACTACCTGAAAATCTAGCTACAAGGGATCCAACACCCCTTTTTTGGCCCCTGTAGGCTCTATATACATGCATACAAACCCCACACATTCACACATACATAATTAAAAAATAAATCATGGGCCATAGTGATGCATACTTCATCCCAGCCTTAGGATACAGAGGCAGGTGTATTCTCAGGATCTCTGTGACTTTGCGTCTTTATTGTTCTCTGCTTTATTGCTGTGAGGCTCAGCTCGAAGGAGTATACTATCTCTGTCCTAGTGCTGCTTACAGACACGCATGGCTGGGCCTGGGGTTTTATGTGGGTGCTGGGAATTTGAACTGAGATTCTCATGCTTGCAGAGCAAGCACTCTTACGGCTGAACTTTGCATACTCCCTGTGTTTATGTTTTGAGTTTGCCACACACATTGTAATCTACAAAGCTCATGCTTAAGAACTATGTAATTGTGTTTAACAACAAATAATCTCATAATATTTTATGTAAGTTTACACTTTTGGGCCACATTCAAAGCTGTCCTTTGCCAAATGTCTTAAAAACCTCTTTTTAGTGCCTCAGAAAAAGGCTGAAGTATCCTGTCTTACCACCTTTATACAGCATTGTCCTGGAGCACCTAACCTGTGTGTGTGTGTTGTGTGTGTGTGTGTGGGGGGGGGTATACACATCACACATGGATTGCAACGAAGTCTCTGCAGATGTAGGGTCAAGAGGCAGTTATTCTAAACAGGCAGAACTATGGTACTGATTGAATTTGTTGGTCACAATAGAAAACCAATCTTTTCTCACTAGTAGCAATGAATACTTAGAAATAGAAGTTAAAAATACTACTTACAGTGGCTCTAAAACAAATTCTCTAGTAATAAAGCCATTAAAAATCATGCAAGTCTCAAGAGTAGAGCAGTTGGCCATAGTCATATTGCTTTGGCCACTGGCCATTCATTCAACATAAAACCTGTGAAAACTTGCCCATTCTCTGAAGCCTGGCATTTGTTTTCTCATCTCTCACTGACTGTACTCTTCAGGTGTGCTGTTTGTTGCACCCACAGGGCCTGGAGATTATTTACTTAGGGCTAAATTTTAGTGTGAACTCATTTCTCATGCACAGCAGGGTGGTGGATTTTGTTTTTAATTGAAAGTCTTAAGGTTTTCTATTATTTAATGGTCTAGTGTCTTTTTTGCAGGTATGTTTTTTGCAATGATCCTAACCTTATAAGCCCCAGCTGACAGTATTTCTGTAGAACAGGAGGAAGGCTGACTTGTACATATTGGTAGCTTGAAGTTGCACTATGTATATGTTGGGTTTTGGAAATGAGACTCATATAGTCCTTGCTGGTCCCGGACTTACCATGCAGACCAGGCTGGCCCAGAGCTTGAAGTCATTTTCTTACCTCAGCCCTCTGGAGACTAGAATTGTACAAGTGAGCCACCACACCCCACCAAAATCTGTTTTATGTGACAGAAGTGTTTCAGTTTCAGACTTTACCCAAAATGTCTGTACTGTTGTTTTGTTAAGACACACCATCACAGAGGGTCCAGTTCATCCTCGGGACTGAGGATGACGATGAGGAGCACATTCCCCATGACCTCTTCACAGAGATGGATGAGCTCTGCTACAGAGATGGAGAAGAGTACGAATGGAAGGAGACAGCCAGGTAACACTGCTCACTATTTTATGACTGAAAGTGCAAGATACAGTTGGTGATTTGTTTATTTACTTGCTCATTTATTGAGCTAGGGTTTTGTTTTATAATCCTGACTGGTCTAGAACTCAGAATGTAGCCCAGGCTGGCAGCAAACTTACACTAGTCTTCCTGTTTCTCCCTACTTAGTGCTGGGCTTTTAAGAACAAGTCACTTGCTACTTGTTAATGCCTGGAAATGTTCTCTTTTCTTTGCCTTCACTTTATTCCCTTGAATATTCTCACTTAATATTTTATAAGAGGGGCTATAATAGTGATAGTCAGATTGCTTTAAACAAATTTGAAGTTAATATCTTACATAAAGATGTAAAATACTGCACTTTTGTTTTTGTGGCCTTATTTTTTAAATATAAATTTTGTTTATCACACAAAGGAACAAACTGTGATGACTTATTTACATATCATTAAACCTCAGGCTTATCATGTGATGCAGGTATCAGGCTTTAATGGCTGCAGATAGTGTAAACCATTGGCCTAATTTGTGGAAATGTATTTGAAGCACTATTTTGTTCTGGTAGTGATTTTTTTCCCTTCTTTTTCTTTTTAAAAACCAAGTTTATATTTGTGGCATTAAAATAAACAAATGGAATGTTCATGACTTTTTAGTTTCTCTGTATTTATTTAGGTGGCTGAAATTTGAAGAGGACGTTGAAGATGGTGGTGACCGATGGAGTAAACCCTATGTGGCCACTCTGTCTTTGCACAGTCTCTTTGAACTGAGGAGTTGTATCCTAAATGGAACAGTTATGCTGGATATGAGAGCAAGCACTCTTGACGAAATAGCAGGTTATTAATAAACTGAATTTTTTTTACATGAAATATAATTAAATAAAATTAGCTGTTATTTAGGCTCAGGCCTAAACTCATTTTCCCCCTTTCCCAAAAAAGGGGCAGACTAAGGACACCTGACTTGCTGGACTGAAACACTGATTTTATGTGGGAAGTCTTAGTGACTAAGTTGGGAAAGGAATGATTCTGACATGTACTTTGGGAATATTGCCCTGGGTTAGTCTCGATTGGGATGGTAATAGAAGCAAGAAGTCCAGCTGTTTCTTTGGAGTTGTGTGAGGTAGTAAGGCTGGTACTAGATACAGCAGTGGAAGCAAACAAGACAGCCTGGAAGGACTATAAGGAGTTGGAAAAGTAGGAAAAGTTGTGTTCATTTAATGACCAGTCGACAGTTGCTCAATAACAACATCATGTTTGCTGTAAACCAAACACTACGTAGTCAGTACAGATTGCTCCCACAGAACACAATAGATGGAGTATTTTGGTTTATTAAGAAACCCAAAAACTTACCTGTAATTTGTGGGCTATAAATAACTTGAATTTTATCTGTTAGATTTGACTCTGTGCTGGAGATCTTTGAATTGTCACATCCCATTTGTGTATGAATGGCTGAAAAATTGAGTTAGAGTTAGGAACATTCAGTATGCACAGATGAGTCTCCCTTCATTTTATAATTGTCACAAAATAGAGCTTTTATTTATTTATTTATTTATTTATTTATTTATTTATTTATTTATTTATTATTGAATATAATCTTCATTTACATTTCAAATGCTAAAACCTTTCCTGGTTCCCTTCCCCGAAAACCCTCAACTCTTCCTCCCACCCCTGTCCCTCCACCTGACCCACTTCCACTCGATTTCCCTTTGTTGGGGCCTCTATTGAGCCTTCACACAACCAAGGACCTCTCCTCCCACTGATGCCTGACAAGGCATTCCTCTGCCACATTTTTGGCTGGAACCATGTGTACCCCTTGATGGATGGTTTAGTCCCTGGGAGTCCTGGGGCATTTGGGTGGCTGAAATCATTGTTCTTCCCATGGGGCTGTAAACACCTTCAGCTCCTCTGGTCCGCCCTCCAACTCCTCCGTTGGGGACCCCCACACCCAAAAGGAATGTTGTTACTGACTTTTTTGAAATGTTCATACCTGTGGTATATCAAAGGAACTAGCCTTGGTGTCCCGTGCTCACACAGCAGGAACTCCAGCTCTAGGGGGTGTGACACACCCTTCAAATTTCTACAGCTCATGCAGTCGCATGGCACACATGCATATACGCTCAGGCACAGTCGCGAATAACACAATAAATAAATACAATGCATTGGAAATAGTGCCTGACCACACTAGTTCATAGAAGGGTATGGGCGTCAGGCCTCTCATTCTCCCATTCCTTGTATTTCTTGACAAAATTTACTATGTCAGGAATTTTATCATCTTCATTGGTTTTGTATCTCTGGCAGACTAAGCTATCACTCTATTACCCTGCTCCTAGCAGAGTACAGCAGACATTTGGAGGAAATCTTTAGAAGCCTGTGCCATTGAATATTTAGCTAAATAGAATTTATAATTTTTGTTTCAATTTTTAATTAGAATTTAGCATATCTCTTTAATACTGCCTAGTAAAATAAGATTCTCATTAATTATTTCTCATTGGATGGATAGTGTTCATATTTATCTTTATGCATATACTTTCATAGTGTTTATATAGAAACAATATCTCTGATCTCTTTTTTCATTGACTAGATATGGTGTTAGACAACATGATCGCCTCTGGCCAGTTAGATGACTCCATAAGGGAGAACGTCCGCGAAGCTCTTCTAAAGAGACATCATCATCAAAATGAGAAAAGGTTTACGAGTCGGATTCCCCTGGTTCGATCTTTTGCAGATATAGGCAAGAAACATTCTGATCCTCACTTGCTTGAAAGGAATGGTGAGATCAGTTGTGGTGTCCAGTCTTTCCTAGCGCTTCTCTAATGGCATTCCAGTAGGTTACAGTTAATATGTGTTGCAAGAAAAGTGCTATTTCTACACCGTTACCATTTTTATTTATCCAGAATTATCATTTCTTGAGTGCTTCGTTTGTTTGTTTCTATTACTTTGAGTTAGACTCATTATCTGTCATGGCTGGCCTGAAACTGTAGATTGCGCTGGCCTTGAACTTGGTTTTCCTTCCTTTGTCTCCCAATGGCTAGAATCACAGGCCTGTATAAACAAGACCAGTGTGAGACAGAAAACACTTGGGTGAGAAGACAGCATTCACTGTTACTAAAATGACATACATTTTTCTTAAGTAGTCTATAAATAAAATTGCTATCCCTTGCCCTAGACCACATTTGCTTTTTTTAAATTTTTGATTTGAGGTTTCTTGTGCCAATTATTTAAGAGGCATAAAATATGATCTGAAACTTTAATGTTTTTAATTCTAAATACTGAGTTTGAACTTTGTGCCTGTATCAGACTTTTTACTTGATGATTTTTTTCCTCCTAAATATTCTAAAAGTACTAATCATAAACAAGTGTTTTAGGAACTGGTTTCAGATATTTATGTACTTTGTGGAAGGTTTTCATAATAGGCCTATCTTATACAAATGGTAGACAAGTTGGTATCTCTCAGTTCATTGAGAATGGGTCAGACCCAGGTGGCCAGACTCAGTTCTACCTTTCCAATAGCAGGTTTTATAGGACTTGGGGAGATAGTGGTTTTGTTTTTTAAACTTTACTTTTATATTATTTGTGTCTATGTTTTGCCTGGAAATATGTATGTGTTCCACATGAGTAAGAGGTTGGAAGAGGGCACTGGAACTGGAGCTAAGGATGGTTGTGAACCACCACATGGGTGCTGGAAACAAACCCAGTTCCTCTGCAAGAACAACAAGTCTCTTAACTGATGACCCACTTCTCTCCATTCCTCCTGCACTTTAAGAGCCAGACAGGTGTCTGTCTCTGAGATCTAATGCACGTTGAACATTACCTTGCTTTACTTGCTTTTGTCTAAAGTAAGAATGCACCAGTGTGGTTCTCATTTGTCTTAAAATGGAACTGGGATAACAAAACCTAGAAATCCCAGATGCAGATGCTTCTGAGGGTCCTTACTGCTTCTAACTGGAAGCTTAGGAGGCCCACAGTGTGTGATAAATGGGACCTGGGACACCATAGCTTTCTGCACTGTCTGTCCCTGAATGGCTGGCAAGTGGTTGTCTAAGTTATCAACCACATGCTTAAGGTCTTAACATGTCAGGGGATGACATTAGCCACTGTTTGTAGCTCAGAGTAAGATATTTAATTTAGTCATTAAAGAGTCTTTTAATGTGTTTAAAATTATGACATGGTACATTATAAGGGATCTAGGTTTAATTTAGATAGAAGTTATACATGGGATAGTTCTGGTTTCATTCTTCTATTGTGTTCTCCACTGTGCTGAAGTGTGTTCATTCTCCTGAAGGATTCTAATAAGCTTTTATTCCTTTATGCAGTATTTTCTGTTTATTCTCTCTGTAGTTTAATTTTGTTTCATCATAACACAATGGTTATTTTTGAATGCAGTGTTATCATGTTAATTTCATTGCATTATAATTATAATGTAATCAACTTTTCTRCATGTAGCTCTTAAAAACTAAATATTAGTTTATGTATTGGCAGTTGTCTGTTAACTTATTTTAGTTACCAAACAAATAATGGGTTTACCACACTCTTTATCTTTATTATATTCAACACTTCTGACCATATAGCTTTGATTATGCAGGTTACAAAAGATCATCCCATTTCTTATGCAGCTACTATTTAGTTTAAAAAAGTTTAAAAAAGGAGTGTGTTTCTCTTTTAAGCCACACTTACTAGTAGTACCAGGTATTTTAAGTATAAATATTCCTATAGTTTTGAAATATTCTAGACTTATTTTTTATTGTTCTTGCTAAATGTTTTGGTTTTAGTTAGCTAGTTCAGTGACTATATATATGATATACTATGGTAGAAGCAAGACAATGTGCTTTGGAATACTGATATAAAACTTAATGTCATAATTCTCTTCGTCTCTCTCACTTTTTTTTTTTTTTTTTTTTTTTTTTTTTAAAGATAGGGCCTCACTGTGTAATCCTGTCTGGCTTGAAATTTGCTTTATAGACCAGGCTAGCCTTGAACTAAGAGATTTACCACATCTGGCTATAATTCTCTTGAAAAATAGTTCCTGTGATTTATCTTGCCTTTTTAAACTTTACTTAAGAGCACTGGCCAGACCCTATTACAAACATTTAATACCAGTTTTAAGTTAATTCTTAGGTAATGCTAATGTAGGCTCTTTGTGGGTGAGATAATGATCTATAGATGTTGGTACAATTTAAGAAAAATATTTTTTAAAATATCCATTCAGCCAGGGATTACAGTTTAAGAACTTTTCAGTGATGTTACAGGTAACAATCTGACTGACCTGCTAACCCTCACAGAGGAATTTAAAGCTTGTAATTTGTGGTTTAAGTTGTTTTGTGTTCTTTGTTCCTTAATGTAATGAACATCGTTTTTTACTTATTTGTTTTATCTTAGGGGAAGGCCTGTCAGCCTCCCGCCATTCTTTGCGAACAGGTCTGTCTGCCTCAAACCTTTCCTTGAGAGGAGAGTCACCTTTATCCCTTCTTCTCAGTCATCTTCTTCCTTCCTCAAGAGCTGGCACCCCTGCAGGCTCAAGGTGTACCACCCCAGTACCCACTCCCCAGAGCAGTCCTCCTTCCAGCCCCGGCTTAAGTCGCCTGTCCTCCCGAAGTTCCCAACAGACTCAGCCTCAGGCCCCAGCAGTACTGGTGTCACCTGACAGGGATGGTATTCCCAAAGTAGTAGTTCATCCGCCTGAGGAAGACGTAGAAGCACTCGAAGGCCAAGAGGAGAAGAGTGAGGAAAACACTGACTTCACCCCAGGCAACTGTCCAGAGCCCTCCACGCGTGGTGCTTTCTGCCTCTGGGCCACTTGCACTGAGAATGCCTGTCAGCGCAGCTTGAGCAGCATATGTAGATAGTGCTTATGGTTGGCATCTGCATGACTTGTTCTTTACAGTGCATTGTAGAAAAGGATGCATTTATTAAATTTAGGTTATAAAAATACTACAGAGACGGTGTACATAAGTCAAACTGTTAAATATTTTTTCCGCTGGGATTTTAGAGGTCATGATATTGGAGAGCTTTAGGAAACATTTTTTGATGTGAACTTAGAAGGATGGCTTTTCTTGTGCACTTTTAAGGTGAGGAAGCATAGAATGGTAGGCCCCTTTAATTTGCTTGATGCTTTTCTTTAAAGAGTAGTAAATTTTTACTTCCCTATATGATAGGATACCATGTTCATTTTCCTATTCTTTCTCCAAGAAGACTGAAGTTCTCCTATAATAGCACGAAGTCTTTATTTAAAGAGGAGTAAAGTATTTTGGAACAGACCGTAGTTTTTATTTATAACTGCAGTAGTCCCAAGTTTCCTCTCATGCTTTTCAGAACTGAAGGCTCTATACTTATGGTGAGGGTAGGATATATTTTTGTAAGTAAATTACAAAACTTGTTTATGGGGCTGCAGAAATCACTATGATTTAAGACTTCACCATAATCAGGATTTGTTTTTTAGCACCCTTGTCAAATGGCTTGTGGTGCCTGTAACTCCCTGGAATCTGATGCCCTCTGCTGGCGTCTTCAGGCCACTCGTATGAACATGTTCACCACACACACGCACACGCACACGCGCACACACACACACACGTGGAATTCAAAAGTAAACTTCTGAGGTAAAATCTTTTGTTAATTGAAAGCTTAGGTACACATTTTTCTTTATGTCATGACTTTTTATGACACGATATGTCAGCTTTTCTGAATAGATGAAATGGAAATGGATGGATTTCTGAAGGGAAAGGTCATTGTGACTGAGGAAAAGTCACAAGAGCAGCCATCATTACTTCTTTCTTCACTGCCATTTGCTCTTAGAACATTAAGCCATTTCTATCAGGACTCCCTAGAACCTGATAGATAGAGGAGGACTATGTGGTGATAAGAAGTTGCATTTTCTGGCTGCCTTGATTCTTAGTTGTAGGAACTTACTAGCCAGAAGACTAATTAAGAAGACAGTTTTAACTTAGCTGCGTTTGGAAAGAGAGACTCTCGGTAGAATGCTCTCTTTTCTTTTCTAAGAACACGGTCTTGTGTAGCTTTGAGCTTTTGATCCTTTTGTCTCTTCCCTCTGCATGCAAGTAACAGGATCGTGCCACTGTGATTGACAGGTGAAATGTTCTTAACGTGCACCTCCCATTTTGAAAAAGGGATAGGTTGAAGATGACCAAGCAATTTCAACTGAACTTTATTTTTATATCCTTTTCCTACTGACTTTGCATACCCACTGGCCCCCTATCCTAACAAATTTCCTTGTTCTCAGCTCTCAAATCTGGCTGGGTTTTTCTAAAAACTTCATTATATGTTTGTTTTAGTTATCTGTAGAATACATTTGAACAGTTGATATTGGCTAATACTCAATCACAGTTGCCACCAAAGTTTTGATAAAATGCGTCTTGATTTTCTTATGTGGGAGCATTTTGAAGCCACCCAGAAGGTTAATTCCTCTCAGCCTTCTTGGGCAAGGAAGAGACACTATTCTGAAAACAGAGGCAAAGGTCAAACATAAGGAATCTTAATACATTTTCCATGTTAAGTCAACAATTTCAAAAAG
Source organism: Apodemus speciosus (assembly GCA_002335545.1). Classification (NCBI taxonomy): domain Eukaryota; kingdom Metazoa; phylum Chordata; class Mammalia; order Rodentia; family Muridae; genus Apodemus; species Apodemus speciosus. The sequence continues at coordinate 88,750 of BDUI01000176.1, forward strand.
TACTTATTTTAGGAAGTAACTTCTATTTCAGAATTTAATTTATCTAGAGAATTATATACATGTCTAAATTAAGCGCAGTGCTTTTTATATGAAGGCTTTTCATTTACAGTGATTCCCCAGTTTGTTAACAGAGAAGTAAATATCGCAGAGAATTTATGTCCAGAGTTGAACCCAAATGCCTTAATTTTATATTCAATAGTTATAATTTCTCTATTCTATAAGAATAAACATGCTTGGATATATCAAGTACATCTGATCTGCTTGAAATTGTAGAGGTGATACTAATTATAACAAAGGACTGATACTAATAAATATTAACTGAATTTCTGTACAATGGTAGATTGTATTATGTTACAGTCTCTTCCTCTTAATATGTTCAGTGTTTGAAACATTAATTAGTTTATATTCTTGGACTAGATATTTTATCTTTGAAGAAAAATATGTATTTAATGGTAGAAATCTGTGTGATAGAACCTGGATTTTAAATTTTTTGAGATTTGAGCTTTTTATAGAGCRGTTTGTGGTCAAGAAAGATTAGTATAGGTGATGCTTTTAAGCTGTCTTACCATGAAGCACTGCTGTTGATTGTCACCTGAAGTGAATATACTAACACAATAATCCCACCAACAACTACTGTACTATTCATATACTAATTTATGGGCTTGTGCCCCAGAGAGAGTGAGTGAATTAGTTAAGCATATGACTACAAGCGATGAGTGTTATTTAGCCCAATTTCATGGCTTATGTACTTTTAATCTTTGTAGTTGGAAGGCTTGCTTATGATCTTTTACTTAGATTTCTTAGGAAGAATGACAGTAGAAATTAGACATACTACTGAAGAAATCTAAATAATTGAGGAAACTTAAGATTAAGAAAGATTAAATGTAGATCTTAAATTTTCTTAATTACACTAAGAATTTGTCATTGGATTCATACAGTATTGATTTGAGCATCCTAGATGAAGCCAGGCTTCACTGAATTCCATACAATTTACATGGGCTAGGGATCTCAAAGTGTGTTATCTAGACGTATTTGGAGCCATAAGACTCTGGTCTTAGCTCAAATCTTTGGTAGTTCCACACTGATTCACGTTTCAAAAGGCTCCTGTGTAGATTCTAGTATAATGCTTGGAATATTAAGATACACAACTTCATCCTATTTGTGTGTTCTAATTCATACTGCTGGTATGACGCTAACATCTAGCACCTTTTAATCTCTCACATTTGCTTTTATAATAAACCATCGCTTTAAGGATATGAGCAGATTAAGGCTACAAGGTGGGTTTTCTCCTTACTGATTGGGTTGTGTGTTTTCTTAAATACAGGGATTTTGGCTTCTCCACAATCTGCTCCTGGAAACTTGGACAGTAGTAAAAGTGGTGAAATGAAAGGTAACGGAAGTGGAGGAAGCAGAGAAAATAGCACTGTTGACTTTAGCAAGGTAACTCAGGAACTGTAAATTTTCATTAGCTTTCCTACTGAAGAGTGTTGCCTTGTTGCCATTGCTTATAGTGACTGTTCAGTAGACTGGTGCGCATACACTTGCATGTCATGCTTGTGAGGTGTCATGGACAGAAATTGGGGTAGGCTCCAAGAATTTGGATAACTACATGCTTACAGTTTCAGAGGTTGAGAAGCCAACACTGTAAATGATATGACATTTTTTTCTTTGTACCTGCTTATCAATACCATGACACTGGAATCATTTTGAAGAGGTTTTTTTGGGAGTGGCACTGCAGCATGAACAGAGCCTTCTTCCTGGACTGGACTGCATCTCAGAGTTACTAATGTCTGGGGTTAGCACTGTTTGGAATGCCACTGGGAAGCATGAATCAATAAAAAAAGGCACGGATCAATAATGGCAGGAAAAAGCTGTGAATTTATTTTGCTTCATTGAAATAAAGAAATACCCCCACAAAACAACAAACAAACAAACAAACGGACAAACAAACAACCCTTATTAAGACCAGAACAGAGCACTAAGCATAAGTGACCGCCGAGTTTCAGGACCACTGTCTAGTGGTTGGGGCAGGTAGGGCACTTTACTGTGCTGCCTGTCGGTTACTATTAACTTATGCAATATTAACTTTTTTGTTTTTGTTTTTGTCCTAGAACTTACTCTGTAGGCCAGGCTGGCCTCAAACCTTGAGATCCTCCAGTCTTTGCCTCCCAATTTTTGTTTTTGTCCTGGAACTTACTCTGTAGGCCAGGCCGGCCTCAAACCTTGAGATCCTCCAGTCTTTGCCTCCCAAGTGCTGGAATTAAAGGTATATACCACCACTACCCTGCTTAACACTAACATTTGTACATCTTATATCTAAGGCTTTGTTTTAAATGCCAAACAGAATCCCGTTTTTTTTTTTTTTTTAAAGCTTTTTATTCTGTTTTAACAGTCTATACACAAATCACACACACCTCTCTGAAAAAAAATTGAAATGATTTGTATTGTAGCTTTGTGGAGCTTTGTACCCTCACATTTTGCCAGTAGGGATTTTGACTGTTCTGAACGTGTTCACGTGGGTATGCCAGCATATACCTATAATCCTAGTTATCTAAAGGCCAAAGCAAGATCTCAAGTTTGTGGCTAGCCTGGGTTACATACTGAGCTCTAGACTACTACAAATAGCTAAATACTCTAAATACTACTAAATAGCAAAATGTTGTCAAAAACAAGACAGACGATAAAAGGCTGTCACAGCTGTCACTTCTAATGTCCCTTGCTTTCATTGGTGCTGTTTCAGATTATCAGAAAGTTTCCCTATCTAAACTGGAGTTTATTCTTTGTTGGCGAATAAGTAAATGACTGATTGACATTGTATAAATCTTGTCTGGGATAGGAGCTGTGGTTGATTTTGTTCCTGTGTCATAGTTTTACTTTTTTACTTGGCCTATTCTTGTATACCCTCCCTGTCTCTTGTTGGGCAGGAGTCTGCCTCCTGGCACTGTAGTTGTGGCACACTGGGTGTGGGACTCAAGAGGCCTGCTGTAAGTGCTGGTTTTATCTTTTAATAGATAGTCTTGTTAGTGGTTGTATAGTAGCTTGTGTGAGCCTGTGTATGAGTGAGAGCCTCACCTACTCTGGTGTCATGTTTGTAACCTTCTGTAATTATACACAGACAGCTGAGTCTCCCTTACACATTGTCGCATGTCTCATCAATCAAGGCTATAATAACATTTTTTTTTCATTTAAGGAAAATTCTAGGAAATCATAGTTTTTTTTAAAACAAGGATTTATAAAGACATGAAGCAATAAGTCTGAATAATAGAAAATCATGTAATGAATATGTTGTAGCACTGTGTATAATTTCATTTCATGAGCCATCGTTAGTTTGTGCCCTGTATGTCCTTACCAGTTTTTAATGAATAATCTATTCATTGAAAAAATTCCAAGTTAATGTTTGATTATATAGAGCTCTAAAGTAATAAAGGTTGTAGTAGTTAGAACAATGAATGGTGAGTTGCTTGCATTTTTGTATTTGTGTACTTCATTCTTTATATCTGTGGGAATTTTGGTGTGTATTCATCTTTTAGATCTTAGTTTTGATTGACAGTAGTCATCTTAAAATCATTTTTTCATTCGTTTTTAAATAATCATATTTCAAAATTATTTATTTATCAATAGGTTGACATGAATTTCATGAGGAAAATTCCTTCAGGAGCTGAGGCATCCAATGTCTTGGTAGGAGAAGTGGACTTCTTGGAGAGACCTATCATCGCGTTTGTGAGACTGGCTCCTGCAGTTCTCCTCTCAGGGTTGACTGAGGTCCCTGTGCCCACTAGGTAAGAAGCAGCTTTTCTTTATGACTTCATATTAATCTACTGGCTGGAAGAATATCTGCTCTGTGTAATAGAAGTACTACTTAATTACTAATTGTTGATACTCAAGTCACTATGCCAAAATGCTTGAGTGTTAGAGTACAGGTTATCATCCCCTTCTCCGAGCTTTTAGCTAGTTTCATTCTGGAACTTAGTATGTAGCCCAGGCTAGCCTGATTGTTTAACATGCTATACAGAATAATTAGCAAGTTATGTTAACCATTTTATAGACCATGAAAAGAAGGACATCTCTGCAGTTCATTAGCATCAGAAGCTTAATTGTGAATGTGACTTATTTTGAAAGTATATTTTTGTTGAAATTTTTTGTTGTTTGTTTGTTTGTTTGTTTTAGATAAAGTCAGTGTGGCCCAGGTTGAATTCCTATCCTTGGAATTTCTTCTGCCTCAGCCTTCTGAGTGCCTAGCTTACCTGATGTGCAGCTGAGCTAGGGTTTTTTGTGTTTGTTTTTTGTTTTTAATCAGGGAGGTTCCATAGCAGCATGAGGAGGGTTAGTGGATACAGCACTACTAGGACTGATCCAGGAAGATAGGAGGAAGTCACAGGAATTGACAGAAATAGACCTGTTTTATCATTTTTTTTACTCCCATTTTCACTAAGGATACAGTGTTGATAAGTGAAGAGAATGATTTGATTATATGTAAATTTTCATAAAACAAGAGGATGCATATTTGGATAAAAATATTAATATTTTACATAAGAATGAAGTCTTGATGAAACCCATTGTTTTATATGTTAGCATACAAAAACAGTTAAAATATGAATTGTCTGCTACTGTAGTGTTAACAAGGATGCAACTAAGTACTTTTATTTAACATTAAAAAATAATGGGTTTGATGTTGAAGCTAGAAATTTTTTTCCACCCAGATAGATTACTTGACTAAATGCCATATTTGTGGTGTTAAGGCTTTGATCCAGAATAGTTTCAGAGTACAGGATCTTTTTTGTGTGTATATTCTAAACTATTTGATTTGACATATGTTTAATTTAAGAAATCAGTGTGGGATAAGGCTCAGATGGCAGATTGCATAGCATTCACCAAGCCCTGTTTCAGTTCCCAGCACTACATAAACCAGGTGTGTTTGGGCACACCTGTAATCCCATCTCTTGGGGCTGAAGGGGCAGTGGAGGCAGGAGGATTCAGAGTTCAAGGTTACCTCTGGCTATCCTGTAAGCTCAGGCCATTCTGAGATACATAACTCTTCTCAAAGAGGAATCCGTGTGGAAACAGTGAAGTGCTGTTAACCTGTTAGCCCAGCAGAGACTGACTGAGGAGTGTGATGTCAGCCTGGGTGAGCTGGGAGACCCTCAGAGGATTATTACAACTTTGCTTGTTTTTGTCACTTCTGACCAGAGTTAGTTGTGTAATCCAGAAGGATATAAAAGATGGAAATTTTTATGAAAAAACACTTTCTTAGAAACTGTTTTACACTAAGGAAGCTGGGAAAGAAAGAAATTATGAATGCCTTTTGTAGTTTCTTGATTGATTTTTGCTTATTTTGTTGTAGTATTTGAAATAAGATTTCCTGTAGCCTCAGCTGAGGATGACCTTGAACACAGAGCCTCTCTGCCTCGGCTTTCCAATGGCTAGAATACCAGGCTTGCCCACCACACTCAGTTAAGATCTGTTTTGGATGGAGTTAACATTATTTTATTGGTACCTGTGGGTGCTTGCCAAAGTCTCAGTGTTGTTTCTATGTTTATAATAGAATAATTTTTGAAAGTTTCTGGATTCGTGTATATATGTCGCTTCTTTTAAAATCTGCATATTTTAATCTTTTCTTAGGTTTTTGTTTCTGTTACTGGGCCCAGCAGGGAAAGCCCCACAATACCATGAGATTGGCAGATCCATAGCAACTCTCATGACAGATGAGGTAATTAAAACGCAGTCAGATCCTTGTGAGCTGGACAGTGGATGTGCAATTACAGTCCATTCTCTCTCAGTAAAGCTTGTAAAGTTATCTTTGATGTTTGTTCTATTTCACTTCGTATTCACTCTTCTAACACATGCCTTTGTTGAGGCTTTAAGACCTATTGCTCAGGAATAGGTAGTTTTCAACCTATATTTCATTGATCTTATTAAAATTTTGAAATTTGTTTGGTCCTAAAATTTCAGATTGTTTCTTTGGGCTTTCTTTGGAACTTCTGTCTCCTTACTTCTCTCCGTTTGGGGATGTCATATTTGGCTGTCCCTTCTTTAGTGGTCAGCACTTGTATTTCTTTGTGAGAAGTTTCTAGCAATTCTTGCCAGACATTACAGCGCATCTATCTGCCCAGGGCATCAGAATCCCTGGATATCTTTACCTGATCTGTGTCAACTACTAATACTTTTCTATCCATGCTATTACTATCCATGCTATTTTTCTGGTTTAGACTCTGACCTTTTAATTCTAGTGACTTACTAATTTTTATCTATATTGATAACATGTTCATGTGTGACTA
>BDUI01000176.1:99955-124696 GCA_002335545.1 Apodemus speciosus
TGGAACTCACTCTGTAGACCAGGCTGACCTTGAACTCAGAAATCCGCCTGCCTCTGCCTCCCGAGTGCTGGGATTACAGGTGCGCGCCACCACCGCCCTGCAGAAAGTAGTATCTTTAAAAATTAAATTTTTTCTTTGGTAGTTAACCACAGTATTCTAAATATTTTGGAGAAAAATTTGTTTCTTTGGGAGAATATTTATATTCATAGCTAGACTGGCTAGTGTTTTGCTTGGGTTATACAAGAAGAGGGAGTCTTACTCGACAAAATGCTTCCAGAGACAGGACTGTAGGACATTTTCTTGATTGATACTTGATGGATGTAGAAGGGCCTAGCTCATTGTGGGCAGTGCCGCCCCTGGGCTGGTGGTCTTGGATGGTATAAGAAAGCAGGCTGAGCAATCCATGAAACGCAAGTAAGTAGTGTTCCTCCATGGGCTCTGTTTCAGTTCTCTTCTCAGTTTCCTAGCCCTTACTTCCTTCGTGAAGGGCTGTGATCAGGACATATTAGTTGAAATATTAAAGCCTTTTCTCCCCCAAGGGGCTTTTGGTCATGGTGTTTAGCATGGTGGTCAGCAGTGGTAATTTAATAAAACAATAACTACTGTAGAATAGAAATTAGACATGGTTTTATGAATATATCTTAATAGTGCATTGATGTTAGAATATAGTGAAGAATTGTAAAATTAAAATATGAACAGAAGTAGATGGTAAATTATTCAAATTTATCTCCTTTTTAATTGTTATTGTTTTCAAAAGTTATACTAGGAAACTTTTTCCCAGAGAGTACTTAGATAAAATCCTCATGAGCTGTAATATTCCCTCTAGCCATCTCAGATACCAGCTTTCTTAAATTGAATTCTGAAAATATATTTTTGTGGAATTCAGGAAAAAAGGAAGATTCCTGTGTTTCCCAATGGATCTGCTCCAATGTCTGCTGACCCTCCTAAGGAGGCGGATCATCATGCTGGGCCTGAGCTGCAGAGGACTGGACGGTGGGTACACATACTACTTCGGGGATTTAGGAAAGGCACCAACAGTTTTTTTTTTTTTTAATCCTCAAGTATTTGGAACTTAATCTTTTGCTTTTAGTTTTGTGTGGTTTTAAAAAATGCATTTTCTATAAGATAGTATGACATTAAGGAAAATTTTCATACATTTAAAACATTTTCAATAATATATACCAATCTTTATTTTAAAATAATGGAGCATATACTCAAAATTATAGTATGTGGGTGTTTGGTGACCTCTACAGAAGGTTCTGAAAGGAAATATGCATCTTTTACCGAGATAAAGAATTATGGAATGAAAATGGAATTGTACTGAATGATTTTTGTACATTGTGCAAGATTTAAAATTTACGTGAACATTTCTTTTCGAAATACTATAAATTTAGATGGACAAGCATGATTAGTAGGGACAAGCAGACCTTACAATAAGCATCCGGAGGTTTTATTAGAGAAATTAGAAAGTTAATTTTAGAGTAGTAAAATGTAATAAAATGTTAATTAATTAATTGTGACAGCATCCCCAYACTGGAGAGAAGTGTGGCGCTTGGTACTGCACAGTGAACTGGTAGTCACTGTGGAGCAGAAGGCCTGGAGTTATTGACAAGAATAGTAACTAATATATTCAGTGTAGACTTAAATTCATAATCACTGACTAGAGAAGTGTAAGAGCCTTTATGAATGTGACAGAATAAGATTTTATCTCTATGCCAATAGTGCTGGTCTCCTATTAGCTGCAACCATTTCTTTGTACATTATAGGTACAGTTAGTTTCTGAGAAATACCAGTGCCTAAGATGGATATCTTAAGCACCTGAGAGCCTCCTTTGCCACCTGCTTAACACTCAGTTGTTTATTTGATGGTGGCAATTTATTTTCTACATTGTCATTGGCAACTTCTTAATTTAAAACTGATTCCTTTTGGTACAGATTATAGAATCACTTCTACTTGTCAACATGCCTTCATGGTTTATTTTAGTATTTAACTTAAAAAAATTAGTGTGGTAAAGCTTGGAACATCCAAACCCTCTATAGCTTAAATTTAATATTTATCCATATTCTTGTACTTAGTGTGTACATAATCACCCATTTCCTGAAGCATAAGACTGTTTCCATGTCAGCAGCATTTATTTGGTACCTTCTGTATACCAGGCAGGATTCAGCTAAATTGCTCTATGGCATTGAACATGAAGACTCTATTTCCTAGGGTGTTTATATTTTACTGGAACATTTTCAGATTAAAAATATCAAAAAAGCTTAATTTTTTAAAAAGTTGAAACATTATGGTTTTGATGTTTGAATGTAAACAGATTTTTATACTTTCTAAAACCTCTTAGTTTTATTAATGTATAGACTATATAAATAGTAATAAACAGAAATAGCTTTTAAGGTTTTTCTTTTTCCCAGACAGAATTATTCATATAAATAAATAGTTAAAAGTCATAAAAGTAGTTATTAGTCACCTTCAGTATTAAAAGCATAGCCTGCTACAGTCACACTAAGAACTAAGTAAGATATAATTGCCTTCTCTGTATTTCTGCCCATTGCCTTTCAGATCTGTATTATAGATAAAGAATATAGTTGCATTTGCACATTTACATGAATGGCTACTTAGGTTTTGTTTGTTGTCTGTTTATTGGTATATATATATTTGCATTCAAAGTTAAAATTACTCCCTATAAAGTCATTTGCCTGCAGCCTTTTCAGCATATAACCCATAATATAATATGTTTTCTTTAATTTAATGAGATGTATCTTTCCTCTGACATCATTTGATTAGAGTCAATGAGCGTATCTTCTGTAAGTTATACTATGATTTAAATTTTTATTGACAAAACAGTAAGCACCTACAATTTTATGTAGCCCATAGATTTAGTTTGAATTAGTTAGAATCCTCTAGTCTACAGCTTGACGAGTTTCATCTCACCTATTTAGGCTTTTTGGTGGTTTGATACTTGACATCAAAAGGAAAGCACCTTTTTTCTTGAGTGACTTCAAGGATGCATTAAGTCTGCAGTGCCTGGCCTCGATTCTTTTCCTATACTGTGCCTGTATGTCTCCTGTAATCACTTTTGGAGGGCTGCTTGGAGAAGCTACAGAAGGCAGAATAGTGAGTACAAAAGATTGCTAGTGGCCAGGCTCCCAGCTCCTCAGAGGCAAGTGTCTGTATGCATTTGTCTCACTATTCGTGCTTGTATTTGAAGAGTCTCCCCACAGCATTAACCTGTCCCCAAGCAGACTTCCCCCAAAGGTAATTGCTGTGGAAAACATGGGGAAGACATTTGAACAGGAGAAGATGCACAGTTGAGGTAAAAAATAAATAAATAAATAAACAAAAATCCAAACAGTTTTATCCTACCTTGCTTGATGAAATGGCTATAAATTGAATAAGACTTCCATTGCCTTCTTGGGGATGTGTGCGTTGTGGGGGAGATGCTTTGGGTGGGTCATGGTGGGAAATTTACCCATGGGAGTCCTCACCTTGTGTCCTGTTAGTTCTTATAGGATCAGGGTTATGGCCCCAGCTGGTGACTGAGCTGAGACTGTTCAAAACAGCAGAATGTAGCTGTAGAGAGGGTGGGATTTTAAAGTTACGTTTACTTTCATTTTGCTATTAAATCTGAACGTTGCCAAAGCTTTTATTTGTAATTGCATATGGCCTCTTTTTTTTTTTTTTTTCATGTGAATGTAGAGTCCCGTTTGCTGTACATGCTGATACCATGCTAGGAACTTATTATTCATAAAATCTTGAATGGCATATTATGGGAGGTGTAAACATATTTTAATGGCATATAGGTGACATGATTTATAATTCTTGATTTCTGAAGTTTTTAATAATATTTACTATTTAAAGAAATTTTGTATTTTTATAGATAAAAGGTAAAACAATAGCTAAATCTAAATGGCAATAGTTATTCAATTATAAAGGCCTATCTTTTTTAGAACATGAGGCGAAAACCTAAAAATTGAAAATGTCTAATTCTGAATTTATTTTTTGTTAGATTCCTTTCTACCTTTGCCTTTTAATCATTGTTTCAAGTATACATGTTTTTGTTGTTTTATATACTGTCAAAAGTAGTGCTTGTAACTGCTGTGCCCTGTTGAAATGTGGCTTAGCTAATAGCTCTTGGAAGCGCTGCTGCTTGGCTCATGGACTGTCACTGCCTGTCTTCTGCTTCTGCTCTTTGACACCAAGGGCCCGAGACTGTGTTTCACACCCGAGCCGGGAGAGACAAGTGTAGCAGGGTCTGCCTGGCTGGAACATGGGAGGGAAACGGGAGCCTGTGCTCGCTGGAGTAAGAAAGGAGAGCTGTGGAAGTCGAAGCTACAAAAATGGAGAAAGCAAGCATTTTACAGAGCAAACAATGTGAATGTGTGGAGTTTGCTTCTAGTGTCCATTACAGAAATGGCATTTTCGGGAACTCATTTTTAGAGGTTATATAGTAGCAGAAGAAAGTATAAATATTGGACCACTCATGTGTCAATGGGGGTTGAAATTGAGGTTTGGTTATAGGGAGAGAAGGAAAGGTAGAAAGTTAGATGATTTATAGAATAGAAGGAGTAAGTTGGCTTAACAAATTAGACAGCCAGAGCCTTTGGATGAAAAGGATGGGCGAGGCAGCTCGGGGGTCTTAGCTGTGCGGTGGGTGGGGTAGTAACTGCACTTTCTGGTGGTGGTGTCTGTATTTTTAACCCACAACTTGGGGAGGGGCCTCTAGTTTGTGCTCTCCTGCTTCCGTTGAGTTTTGTGATATCCTTTTCAATTTTTACTTTCTTTTTCTGAATTTCACATACATGCTTTCACCTTCTACTCAAACTCATTCTAAGCTCAATTTAAAATGCACATATTTTAGTAGAATTAAGGAGTTGGTGATGAGGACCTGTGTTTTGTAGTAAAACCCTATTTTTCAAAAAGAAAACATTCTTTGCATTTAACATTATTAATGTGGTTGCTTTTTTTTTTAATGTTGCTGATAGTTCAATTATATTTTATTTTGTTACTCTGTGATTCTGATTTGGATGATGGCGTTAGACTTGATGGAGAGAATGGCTCCATTTGTGTGAGACAGGGTTTGAAGGCGCCTGTACAAACTCTAGTAGAGTAATAATTACCATCACCTCCACTTAAAAGTGAAAGGGCTTAGACCGGAACAAGCTGCCCCGCAGCTGCACTGCAGACCCGGCCCTGCCGGCTTCCAGGGCTGCCCTGGTCTTCCTGGTCTTGTGCTGTCTCTTGTTTCAGGGCCTTTGTTCCTTACTGCTTCTTGTCTTGCCTTTACCAATCCTGGCCTTTCTCCTTTCTGGATAGCATATCCTAGTTGGCCTTGAGTTTAGGAATGATAAATTCTTTTCCCTTTTCTCTGACCTTACCCTTTGTCTTGTGGCGTAGTACATTGTCATTGCTTTACCATCTAACGTCATTTTGCCAGGCTATAATGCTGATACTGAAATCCAATATTACTATGCCTTACTCACTGAACTCCTCTGAGTTACTGTCCTTTTTTCTCTCATTTTGATGGGCTTTAATGATAAAATACCTAACATATTAATTGTTTTGTGATTTTTTTTTTTAACACATCCCCGGTCTACCTTGTTTATGCTATATCATTTTGAAGTAAATCAATTAAAGCTGTTATTCTAATTTTCAAAAAGTATATGGAAAGTTGCTTTTATGGAAAACAATGAGAAAGGGTCACACATTTGCCTTCTTATTTAATCACCATGTTGAGTAATGTGCTTTTTATTTTCAGAATGAAAAATACTTAACTTCATCATATAAAACTAGTAAAAATAACATGCTTTTCTGCTTGCTTAGGCTTACAAACAAAAGAGTACAGAGGAAAAGCTAAAGCCCCTTGTCTCCCCGTGTACCTCCTGTCTTACTGTATCACATGTTGAATTAAGGATGATTGCCAAAACTTCAATTAAATATACAAAATAATTTTACTGATGTACTTGATATATTTGTAATTTTCCATATATATGACTTAGTTTTAAAGCACAATACTGGCTTTGCGTTGATTTTGTAAATACTTGGCTACTATCTATGTTTTCATATGCTTACATATGCTGTAGTAGGTTAGAGATAATTTTTTGATGTGTTTCTTTTGTTCATTTTCCCCTTAAACAGAGTGCAATAGAGTCTCTTTTTGGAGCATCATTAACTGGGATTGCCTATTCACTGTTTGCTGGGCAACCTCTAACAATACTGGGGAGCACAGGTCCAGTCCTAGTATTTGAAAAAATTTTATTTAAATTCTGTAGGTAAGTAGACATTCTTATCCCCTGTGTTTGTATACCTGTTAAATATATTACGTTGTACTGTTTGTAAACAACATTTAGCTTTACTGACAATATGTGTATCTTCAGTGTCCTTGGGTGTTTTATGTGATTGTCCTACCATGGTTCCTGTTACCATTCTACCCCAGTAACTTAGAGATGAGGAAAAATAAGATTGGCCGTCAATGCTAATTTAATGGATTGGAGTAATGATAAGCAAATCATTTGAGGTACCACAAAAATCCTTAGTGATAGCAAAATTAAACCAGTAAGGTGTTTATCTGAACTGTTTGTTAGGCGAAATGTAGGTCTTACAGAGGAAGTTTACAGTGAAGTAGATCTTGAAAGCCAAGGGCTCAAAGCCATCAAATTGCAGGGTTAGTATCTATGATTAGGCTGTTGGGTATCACAGGCATACTGTAATTAATAGACTTTGAATTCAGCATTAACAATATTGTTTCCTATATGACATGTATGACTTGAGTCTTTTAATCTGAAATAACATAGACATTTTAATATTTGATTGTTGTAATTCTCTTGCTCTGGTTCTCTGCACACTGATTAACCTGATTATAATTTTGACGTAGCATGTTCCACTGACTAGTAATCAATGAAATGACTTTTATAGTAATTTCTTATTTGAAATTCTGTAGGCATAGTGGTGTTAAGATATTGGGGTAGTAGTGTCTTTACCCTACTGACATATAAGGATTCTTTATCCTCAGAGAAAGTCAGCCATGGTTGTTTTAATCTGTCATTTGTTCCCATAGCTGATTGCTAAAGTGAGGTGTAATGGTTTTATCCCTTTACTGCCTAGCACTGTAAATCTTTAATAAAGTAATCACGTCTCTAGTTGAAGCAAAAGACACAGAGCTTCATCTAATCATTACTTGGCAATTTGGTAATTGTGATTTTTTAAAGGGATCCTATGCTTGTATTTTTACTGCTTGTTATGAAAAACTTTAGGTGCAAATCTGTATGTACATAGTGATCCTGTCTCCACTTATATTTCGAAACAGAGATTATCACCTTTCTTATCTATCATTAAGAACCAGTATTGGTCTGTGGACTTCTTTCTTGTGCATTGTATTGGTCGCAACAGATGCGAGCAGCCTCGTTTGTTACATTACTCGGTTCACAGAAGAAGCTTTTGCGGCTCTCATTTGTATCATATTCATCTATGAAGCTTTGGAGAAACTCTTTCATTTAGGAGAAATATATGCATTCAATATGCACAACAACTTGGATGAATTGACCAGTTACACGTAAGTGCTTCTATTTCATCCTTATGTTAAAATACATTTTTTTCTAAGATACCAGAGCATAAGAAAGATGGATTTTTTTTTTTTAAGTGCTGGGCATAGTGGTATATACTTTTAAAATTTTAATCCCAGTACTCAGGAGACTGAGGCAAAAGTAAATACCACAAGCTAAAGGTCCACCTGGGCTACGTAACAAAAAGAAAGAAAATGGAATTTTTACAATGTAGTATTCATTGTGTTTAACAGTATCTGGTAATTGAAATATTTAGTTCAGATGAACTTTTGGTAAAACATTCACGGGTAGGATTATAGTTGATGAAGTTTATTTACTTTTGTTTATGAATGTAATACCTTTCCCAGTTACGAGGGAAAAGAGTCTTGATATGATGTTGTCTAGATCAGGTTGGCCTTATGAGCATGTCTGTAGAAGACTATCTTGATTACATCATTTGAGGTAGAAAGACCCACCAACTAAGGAGTAGCGCCAGTCCCTGTGCAGGGGATCTTGGAAGTGAGTGAGAACTGGTGTGCATATGCTTCTTGACTATGGATGCAACATGGTAGCTTCTTCCAGCTGCTGCCACTCTGACTTCCCCATAGCGACAGACCTGGAACTGTGAGCTGAAAGTTACCCTTGCTCCCAGTGTTGCTTTTGTCTGGTATTTTATTAGAGCAATAGGAAATAAAACTAATACAACTGAAATAACAAAGTAGCTGAAGCATGTGGTCTTCTGTTGGAGTTGGGTTGGCAAATTTAAATGTTATTAGTCAGGGTTCTCTAAAGGAACAGAGCTGATAGAATGAGAAAAATGTGTGGGGGTGGAGGGGTGAGGGGAATGGGAATGACTTATTAGTTTGGTTTATGAGATCCATTCTACGATGAAGAGGCTGGGGACCTATAGTTGTTCTGAGAGGCTGGCTGCTGTCTCATCGGTCCTGGGTGGGTGCTGATTCTGGAGAATTTCTGGAGGGCTGCTGAACTTCATTGTACCTTGGAGTCTGAAAGAAATTGGTTCTAATATCAGGACCGCCTCAGTGATAGTGGGGTGCAGGCGAGCAGGCAGAAAGCAAAGCTTTCCTTTTTCATGTCCCAGATTTAGAATGACTCTTCCTTCTTTGTGATCTGGTCAAGAGAACTTCACTAGAGTGTCCAGCAGCCTGTGATTCCAAATACAATCAAGTTGACAACCAAGATTTAACCGTCACAATTGGCAGTCTATGTTCTATGTATTTTCCTGTATTCTTTAATCACTCTTAGGTATATAGAAGGATGTAGAGTGTATTTTTTGTACTCAAGTATTCCTCACATTTCATATTATTATGTTTTTAATTTATAGAATGTTCAACAAATGTTCATCCTTACATATAGTATACTGCTATCAAGGAAGGTATTTCATTAGTACCTTTTTTGTTACTGGAGATGGAACTCAGAGCTTTTTGTATGGTAGGCAAGCTTTATCACTGAACATTTCTAGCCTTTCATTTGATTTGATTATTTTTAAAAGATAAGGTCTCACTATATATTCCTAGCTGATCTTGATCTACAGGTCTAACTTTATGTGTCTCAAGTCTGGTTGGACTTGAACTCTGCCTTCTAAGGCGCCATTCACTTCATTTTGTTTTTGCTTTTTTGGGGTGGGATTTTATAAGTACTATATTATTAACAGCATTTCTCCTCTAACTCTTTCCATGCCCATTCCTTTCTTAAAATCATGATCTCTTATTAACTACTATTTTCGCATATATGTATATACCAGTCATACATACTGACACACATGTGTATGTAAATACAACCTGCTGACCCTAGTTAATACTGATCAAATATGTATGTGTTTAGGGCTGACCATTTGGATAACCCATCAGGGAATTTGTTCCTGTCAGAGAATGAGTCTCCCTTTCTTAACAGCCATTAGTTGTCTGTGGCTCTTCTAGAGGGTTGGGCCTTGTGAGATTGCCTTCATCCCTAGTGGAGTCTCTGCCAATGTCACTGTGTAGGTCTTGACTGTATTGCTAAGATTTCATGGGTACAACTTTGCTGTCTAATATAGAAGGTACGATGTTCTGGTCCTCTGGCTTTTATAGTCTTTCTACTCTCTCCTTTGCAATAATGTCTGAGCAGGTTGTGCTTTAGATACACCAATTGAGGAAAGATACCCACAGTCATTGTTTTTTGCATTTAATCCATTGTGGTTCTTTGTAATGATCTCTGCTGCAAAAAGCTTCTTAGATGAAGGTAGAGATTGCACATAATTGTATATACGAATTTCTAGAATGTAACTAGGAATTGTGCTGGTTTAGGAAGGTGGCAGTAACTTTGCCTCTCAAGTCCATGACCTTAATAGCTGAAGGGTGTTGGCTGGGTTTATAGTACTTGATATAAATCCCCTCTGATTGAATGGGAAATGAGAATTCTAAACTTTAAAATAAAAGATTTGGAAAGTCATATATAGTAGTTGTAAAGAGTTGCAGATATTGGGGTTAGGAAGGTGGCTGCTCTTCTAAAGGTCCTGGGTTCAATTTCCAGCACCCACATGTATGTAATTCCAGTTCCAGTGGATCTGATACCCTCACACAGACTTATATACAGGCAAACATCAAAGCACATAAAATAAAACTAAGACAGTTTCTAAAA
Source organism: Apodemus speciosus (assembly GCA_002335545.1). NCBI lineage: Eukaryota > Metazoa > Chordata > Mammalia > Rodentia > Muridae > Apodemus > Apodemus speciosus. The sequence goes on from BDUI01000176.1 coordinate 110,134, forward strand.
GTTCGAGATACATAAAATTAAGTTCAAATGCTGTTGAAGTCAGATCTTTTCTAACAGTTGTGTGTGATGCAAATGTGGCTCTCCATTCCATTGACTTGCAAGGAGAAATGTAAGCATTAGAATGCAAAAGTGTGCTGGAGAGGTGGGTTAGTGAGTGGACTGTGCGTGTTGCCAAAACTGACACGGAGTCCATTCTCTAGGACCCACCTGGTGGAAGGAGAGAACTGATAGCTGAAAGCTGTCATATTTTAACCTTTCCTTTGGGGTGGGGGTGGACAGTCTGGGGGTGATGGCTCATGCCTGTAAACAGTACCTAGGAGTCCAGAAGACCAGGAGCTCAGAGGCAGCCCCGAGTAAGTTTGATTGCAGGGCTAGCTACAAAAGGCAAACAGACTCAGAATAAACAAAAACAAAAGACCCTTAGCCACAGATCCCTTTCCTCTTCCCTCAATCCTTTTTTATACCCTTGTTACCTTCTTTGCACCGTCTTAGCCTTGGACAAAGTAGAAAGGGGTCTGAAAATTATTGTATAACACTAACCTACTTGAAAACACTAGATACTTTGATGCTCAATCTCATGTGCAATGTCTTTTTTGTGTCTTCTTTGCTTGGTATTTTGGCATTTACAAAGTGGTAGTTGAATTAGTTATGGATTGCTTTCTGAATTTAATGATCTCATATCACATCTGAATTTAAAACTATTTTATTTGTAGAATAGTGAGTATTACTGGCTAAGAATGTAGGTAGTGATAGCCTATCATACCTAAGTCTGGGTTATATCCCCAGCATTACAAGGGAGGAGATGGCTTCTTATCTTTTGTTCAGGTTGCCTAATTAGCAAAGGATGACTGAACTCTTTCTCCTCCTGCCTGTACGTCCAGGGTACTGGGATTGTGGTCTGTGCTACCACCATACCAACCGTGAGTTTAAGATCAAAGACAGCGGGCAGGAGTAGAGAGTGGTGCTGTGGGTGTGTTAGAGTGCTTGTGTGTTGTTGGGCTTCGAGAGCCTGCAGTTCACCCTGCTCTGCAGAGCTGGTTTCAAGACAGGCAAGGCTACACAAGGGAGAGCTGTGGAGGTAGGCCAAGGAAATAAGATTGTGAGAAAAGGCTTACTGTAAATGCAGTGTCACGGGGCAGTGGTGGCGCACGCCTGTAATCCCAGCACTTGAGAGGCAGAGGCAGGCAGATTTCTGAGGTCAAGGCCAGCCTGGTCTACAGAGTGAGTTCCAGAACAGCCAGGGCTACACAGAGAAACCCTGTCTTGAAAAAAACAAAATAAATAAACAACAAAAGAGTGGTGTCTTTTTTTCCTTCCCACATGTTATATCCAATCATTGTTATTAAATAAATTTGTCATTGACAAACTTTTTCTTTTTTTCTCCTTTTTCCTCTTTCTGCCTTCACTGCAGAAGACAAGGTCTTTCCATATAACTCTTGATTTGGAGTACCCTGTAACACACCACCATGGCTTCAGACTTGGGGTACCCTGCTTCTGCTTTCTATTTCATCTCCTGCTCTGTATGTTTGCTACATGGAAGAAATGCTGATATGTTTACCACCTTGTGCAGTTGATGTAAAAAAAAATAGAAATTAAGTGTAGGATCCTTAAACATTTATTCTGCTTATTTTTTAGATGTGCATGTGCTGAGCCATCTAACCCTAGCAACGAAACTCTAGAACTGTGGAAGAGAAAGAATGTGACAGCATACAGTATTTCCTGGGGAAACCTTACTGTTTCTGTAAGTACATTAGGGATTGAGAGGTATCTTAGGGCCATGGGAACCTGGCTTTTACCTCTCCCTGTTTTGTTTTAGAGGTGGTCTCACACAGTCTTCCTGTCTCAGCCTCCCCTCTGCTGAGACTGACAATCCGAGCCACCATGTCCAGCCTTTCTCAGCCTTCTCTGATTATACTTAACTTTCCTTCTTGGTAATGAATATATAGATTGTTTTCAAAATGTTGTTCTGTTATTTCAATTGTTATTTTTAATTTATCTGCATGTATGTGGGTGTGAGTGCAGATACTCACAAAGGTTGAAAAGGGTATTAGATCCCTCTCAGAGCTGGCATTTCAGGCAGTTGTGAGCATCCAATATGGGTCTCTGCAACTTTCACCTGTGCGCCATTTCTGCAGCCTCTGTTGTATTTGTTTTTTAAGCGTCAGGCCTCAGACCAGTGTTCTCAACCTTTCTAATGCTGCCACCCTTTAATACAGTTGCTGACCTCCAACCACAAAAATATTTCATTTCTACTTCAAACTGTAATTTTGCTAGTTAGGAAGCACAGTGTAATATCTGATATATGACCCTGTAGGAGTCTTAACCTACAGGGTGAGAACTGCTGCCTTATACCCAGCGCTGCACATGCGCGAGACAAGCGCTTCACTGTGCACATGCGCGAGACAAGCGCTTCACTGCTGAGCTGTAGCTCCAGACCAGAATGTAGTGTTTTCAGTAAAATTGTAATGACCACTTTGCTGCTCATGAAAGGCCATGTTTTAATCAATTCAGAGCTAAATTGATTGCCTTTTTTTTTTCCTTTTTCTAGGGAAGGGGTGATGGGTTAAGTCTCATTTATCCCAGGTTGGCATCAAATTATAAATAGCTGAGACTCACCTTGAATTCCCTGTCCTGCTTCACTTTGAGAGAGATCAGCTCAGGTGTTTGCCGCCATTCCCAGCTCTAGCTGTCTTTTAAGGCAGTGCTTCACCTGTGCTCCATTCAGCATCTGAGGAGACTGCAGTAGTGATTTTCTGTCGGAGGCTTTTATTTAAACCATCTATTCAAACACTGCAGTAGTGGCCTACAGGGATGCAGAGGAAATATTTCAGTTAGCACTCACCATGAGCCTTCTTTAAAGGGAACATGCAGTAGAAAGGAGACAGTTGGTGAAATGTTTTTTGAGTGATTTTGATAGAAATATTATAATATCTCTAATTGATGTTGTAGAATAGTTAGCCTGATAGAAGCTGTCTAGGTAAAGCAGGAAATGACATCTTAGATGCAACCATGTTCATGAGCACTCTATTGGATACTTGAAAATCTCCGTCTTCTTCCTCTCCTTCCCATTCAGGAGTGTAAGACCTTCCATGGTATGTTTGTGGGATCAGCTTGTGGGCCTCACGGGCCTTATGTTCCTGATGTGCTCTTCTGGTGTGTCGTCCTGTTTTTCACGACGTTCTTTCTGTCTTCATTCCTCAAGCAGTTTAAGACCAAGAGATATTTTCCTACCAAGGTAACTGGATTGAACTTTGGTAATACTTATGTTTTCATATACTTGGCTTATTTCAGAGCAAGAATTTAGTATTTAAAGTTAGTGCTCTATGCTAAATAGTTAAAAGAAATTCCTTTTGGTAAAAAGTAAAAACTCTGTGAGTTTTGTGGCCATCCAGGTCTACAGAGCTAGTTCCAGGGCAAAGAGACCCTGTCATTCTCATATTTGAGCACATAGGAGGCAGATGATAGTACTGTGGGAAAGTGGAAGGTAGTTGTGATGCTGTGACTTGTTTATGTTTTGAGAATGAGGTAGACATAAACTTATTTAACATTGTTAATTACTAAAAGTCTCATCCATGTGTTAGTGACATATGAAAAAGATATGAATTAAATAGAAAGGATAGGAAGTAATCCTATGTTTATACTATTGTAATCCCTCTACTATAGGTTCGATCAACAATCAGTGACTTTGCTGTATTTCTCACAATAGTAATAATGGTTGCAATTGACTACCTTGTAGGAATTCCATCTCCTAAACTTCATGTTCCTGAAAAGTTCGAGGTAAGTATTAAAACAAGTGGCTCTTTGGTTTTGGAAATACCAAACTACTTAGTGAGGAAAGGGCTTGAACCCAGGACCTTATTCTTATTACATGAGAGCTCTTGTGAACTGCACTCCTCAATTTCCCTTTTGCATTGACAAATTTAAATTTTGGTATCTCTTGTCCTTCAGAGTACAAAATTCTCTAATTCATATCTACAGTGTTTTTTCTAAAAATCAGTTTCATGTTACATCATCGAAATGTCTTTGAATGTGGTAAGGTGCCAGATTTTTATCAATAATTGTTTGTGCCAATTCTGACTCATGGTACCTTGCCATGACCACTGGTGTCCAGAATCTAACAGAAGGTACTTTAGGAACTTGTACAAGAGAGTTATTTCACCATGGATAGTGTACATGGGGCCATGTTAAAGTGTCATTCTAGTTTACTCACATGTCTCTGTGTGCCAAACCTTGTCAAACACATCTAAGATGGGCCCTGTCGTGCATGTCTGCAATTCTAACCTGAGGAGGTTGAAGCAGGAGACTTGTGGGCTCAAGTCTAGTGTGGACTAAATAATGAGTCCCAGGCCGGCCTAGACTTCGTAGCACCACCTTGTCTCTTTATAGTAAACAAAAAAAGAAAAAGAAAACTAAAAGTTCAACTCCAAGATTGTCTTTGAATAATAAACCTGTTTATAATTCTTCAGCAGTTGGGCTTGCCCAAGTGGAATGTGGTCTGGTCTAGGGCTTACAATTTTCACATGTCTAGTCATCTAGTGGCTTTGTGGGGGGCACTCTAACTTCATTTACCGACCTGGAGTGAAACATTTGGAGTGGTAGGTAGTCTTCTCTTCTCTGCCTCTATTGTGTCTTCCCTGAAAGGAACTGTATTCAACAGCACAGTCATCATGTTAGGCCTTGGAGAGGTTAAGAAGAAACTGCAGGTTTAAATCCAGAATTAAAAACCATACATGTCATGTTGGTCTTACTTTGTATATGTCTTAATTAGGTTTCTTTGCTGGGAAGAGACACCATGACCGTGGCAAGTCTTAAAAAGGAAAACATTTATTTGGGGCTGGCTTACAGTTCAGAGGTTTAGTCCATTATTGTCATGATGGGAACATGGCAGTGTGCCAGCAGACATGGTGCTAGAAGAGTCAATTGTACATCTTGATCTGCAGGTGGCAAGGAGAGACTGGGTGCCCCACTGGTTGTATAGCTTGAGCATACCTCAAAGCCCACTCCCATAGTGACACATTTCTTCCCACAAGGCCACATGTCCTAATAGTGCCACTCCCTTTTGGCCAAGCATTCAAACATGAGTCTGTGGGGCCATTTCTATTAAACCACCACTACAGTGTATTAAGTTACAAGATTGCCTTGAATTGAAGAGGGAATAGATACTACTCTAGATAAAGAGTGGGCAAGTCCCATGACAAGGGTATACTTGTTTAGGCACAGGATGAGTTTCTCTGCTTTCGAGAATATTTACCACACATCCTAATGTAGCTTCTTTTCCGTTTCTTGGTATTTTATGAAATAGATCCTCTTACATGCTGTGAAAATTTAATATAATAAAGAAATAAAATCTTTTTTCTTATTTTTAAACTTTAATAGCCTACTGATCCAAGTAGGGGCTGGATCATAAGCCCTTTGGGAGATAACCCTTGGTGGACCTTACTGATTGCAGCAGTGCCAGCTCTCCTCTGTACCATTCTTATCTTTATGGATCAGCAGATCACAGCTGTAATCATCAACAGAAAAGAGCACAAACTCAAGGTAATTCTGAAAGCCTTCTTTAAGGACCTGCAATATTTTCTATAACATTCTTCCTTTATAATTAATTCAGAATTTTTATATGAAGGAACAATTTAGACTTACAAGTCTTCATTTCTCTCTTCAGAAAGGAGCTGGCTATCACCTTGACTTGCTCATGGTTGGTGTCATGTTGGGAGTTTGCTCTATCATGGGCCTTCCGTGGTTTGTGGCTGCAACAGTGTTGTCTATAAGTCACGTCAACAGCTTAAAAGTAGAGTCTGAATGTTCTGCTCCAGGGGAACAGCCCAAGTTTCTGGGGATTCGTGAACAGCGGGTTACAGGACTAATGATTTTTATCCTGATGGGCCTCTCGGTGTTCATGACTTCAGTGTTAAAGGTAAAACCCTTGTGGCAGTGTTCAACAATCTTTCTTACCTTATAAAGAAATAAAACATTGAAATATGTGTGAGTATATAAAACCAGCTTTTTCCCCCCTGTATTTAAAATCTGTAGAAGTTTAAACATACCATTTGGTAGTGTTTTTATGTGTAGCAAACATGTGGGTTTATAAATTATAGCCTATAGATCCATTAGCTACAGTCTGCAATTGGAAGAAATTAATCAACAGGTGGTTAGACCATAGTAACAAAAGTAATCAAACAATATATAAGAAAGTTGGTTTCTTTCGAGTACTGTTAATGAACTTAATATGTTCTTTATACATAATATGTTTCTTGATACAGCACATAACATGAAAGTAGCAAATGAACACTAGAAAAAAATAAAACAAAAAAGATTACCAATGAAGCATATAAGAAATTTTGTTAATCACATTTTTCTTGTGTCCAGATTTTGTAGATATATATCCTACAGAAAATAGTGATTAAAAAAAAAAAAAAACCCAATTATGCCAGGCAGTGGTGGTGGTATACGCCTGTAATCCCAGCACTCTGGGAGGCAGAGGCAGGCAGATTTCTGAGTTCGAGGCCAGCCTAGTCTACAGAATGAGTTCCCGGACAGCCAGGGCTATACAGAGAAACCTTGTCTCGCAAAACAAAACAAAACAAACAAACAAACAAAAAACCAAATCCAAAAAAACAAACAAAAAACAATTATATAGCAAAGTGTCTTATCTGAAAATATTTATTATGTAAAAATCCAATTCCATACTTGTCTTTGCTGTTTTATTTTTGTTTTAAAGAAAATGATTGAATAAAAGGTCACACCATTTCTAAAATTGAAGAGACCTGAGTGTATTAGCTTTAAAGGATATTCTTTATTGTTGGAATCCCATGGGCTCACTTCACGGGCTCTTTGCCAGCCTCGTTCAGTACCAAGTGTCTATGGAGTCCTTAAAATGCCCTTCGGCACAGGAGAGAGCAGTAAATAGGGTGCAGTGTTGTTTTTACGTAGGAACTCCACGGCCTGCCAAAGAAATTGATAGGTAAACTGATAGAGCAATGTTGAATAGTACTGATTGTGTTTAGAGGAACTTGGAGACAACTACTTTATGTGTTTTGGGGTGATGGCCCATTGAAGCTCTTTGAAAATTTCCCCTTACATCTTTTCTAATGAATTATATGTTGCATGCAAAATAAAATTCAACTCAAACATGAAGAGAACTCTAAAATAAAACTCAGGCTCCATATTGATTTTTCGCTTTTCAAAAACAATTCTTCACAGACAGTTCTTTCAACTTAGTGATTTAAATTAAGAAAAAATGATGTGTGTTCGTGTGTACACATGTACAATAGTGGGAATATGAAGGTCAGAGAACAACTTTTAAGAATCCGTTTCTGAGGGGCTGGAGAGATGGCTCAGCAGATTAGAGCACTGACTGCTCTTCCAGAGGTCCTGAGTTCAATTCCCAGCAACCACATGGTGGCTCACAACCATCTGTAATGGGATCCAATGCCCTCTTCTGGTGTGTCTGAGGACAGCTATAGACAAATAAACAAATAAATCTTAAAAAAAAAAAAAGAAAGAAAGAAAAGAAAAAAGAATCAGCTTCTGTCCTTCTGTAATGGGCTGAGAGACAACACTAAAGTTTGTTTGGCTTACAGAGCAGGGCTTTGACTTACAGATCCATTTGTTGGTCCTCAATTCTGTTAACTTACTCTGGTAGTATTGGGTATGGCGGCTTGTGTCCATAGTCCTAGCACTTGGACAGGTGTGGGGGTGAGGATGGGACTAAGACAGAATTTTAAGTTAGAGACTAGCCTAGACTACCTAGGCAGTGTGCTCAGTGAGTTCCAGGCTGTGTCAGGCTCAATATGAGACCCTGCACTGAAGTAAAAGGATAGGCAAGATGGATCAGTTAGTAAAGATTACTTTCATTGCCCAGAATGCACACAGTGGAAGGAGATTACTAACAGTTTTCCTTTGGTCTCCATCATATACATACTTGTGTGTAGGTATGCATGTGTGTATAGATGTGCGCGCGCGTGCATACACACATACACACACACACACACGTACAAAGGAAGAAAGTAAGTTAGTTATTCTGGTAGTTATCATCATTGTAACCTTAAGTACTGTTATATTTTTATTCTTATATTTCCTAGAACAGAGATTTTCAAAGTCTGCTCCAAGGGCATTTTGGAGTCCCCGACATCCTGGATTCCACTAGGGTCTTCCATTCTAAGGACTACATATCTGTGAAAGGCAGGGATTTTATGTATTTAATTTAAAAGAGGCTATTGAAGCATATTTTCTTTTTTCTTTCTTTCTTTTTCTTTTCTTTTTTTTTCTTTTTTTGATTTTTGGTTTTTTCAAGACAGGGTTTCTCTGTATAGCCCTGGCTGTCCTGGAACTCACGCTCTAGACCAGGCTGGCCTCAAACTCAGAAATCCGCCTGCCTCTGTCTCCCAGAGTGCTGGGATTACAGGCTTGCGCCACCACCGCTCCGCTGAGCGTATTTTCATACACTAAGTACAGGCACAAATTGAAGACTCTTTTTGTCTCCTGCTAAGCAGCACTAAAGAGAATTACAAAATATATACAGTGCTATTCTATAATTACACTTCGTTTTACAAACTATAGATTTTTGTAAAATTGTGTTCCTAGGCCTAGCTCAGTTGGTAAAGTGCTTGTTGTGCAGGCAGGCGTAAATCATGAGTTCAGATCCCCAGCACCCATGGTAAAGAGCCTGCCGTCCTACCGCCTGGTGAGACACATACATCCTCCGAGATTGATGATGATGATGATGATGATGATGATGATGATGATGATGATGATGATGATAATAATAATATAATAATTCTAAAGGACCTTTGACCCCAGCGTGCAGGAGGAAGGAGCATCTCAGTGAGCTCTTGTCTACAGAACAAGTGTGGACAGCCAGGACTCTTGTTTCACGTAGAAATCCTGCCTTGAAAAACAGTCAATCAAATAAACAAATAAGTAAATTCAATAAAAAGGTAGAACATGCTAGAGGAAGACACCAGGCAGTTCACATCCACATATACATAGATAAGTGTTCCCTCTTCAAAGTGTTCTTTATGCCAGCTTATCAGCATCGCTGTTATTTTTAAATTGATAGTAGCTATTGAAAGTATCTTTTAATTTATATACACAGCCAGGGTTTCCTACAGAAGACCTGCCAGGATAGAGGTTTGGCATCTTATGCTGGAATGCTAGAAGGATAGTATTAGTAAACCCTGTCCTACTGCATTGGTGCTAGGCAGCAGCAAGTTAACCCTTTAGTGACTGGTGGTGTGTCAGCAGTTTTGCTGAATGTTCTATGTATTTGAAGAAATTTAATTGTACAGCAAGCTGAAGCACAGAAAGGCTGGTGTTTTTTTTTTTTTTTTTTTTTTTTAAACTAAGCTGTTGACTGAAGTGCCCTCACTGAGCACACTGCCTTTTAATGAATGGTCTGCAGATCAACTGCCTCTCAAATGTATCAACAATACACCTCTTTGCTTCTTTCCTGTGGGAATGTTGGTCCAGTCCTTTTCACAACAGAACTTTTAGTTCTGTCACCATAGTTACTCATCAAATATATTTCTGTACACTCATTACTGTAAAATTATTTCAGTATGATGAGTTCTAATTGTAGTAATTTTATTTACAGTTTATCCCAATGCCAGTTCTGTATGGTGTTTTCCTTTATATGGGAGTTTCATCACTGAAAGGAATTCAGGCAAGTATTTAATAATGGAACTATTTAAAAATTGCAGAAGTTGTATTTGTGACTATTTTTGGTCCGGTTGCATCAAATCAACATTTACCAAGTGATTATTGCTCATTGTATATCTTACCCCAAAGAATGAGATGATTAACTCACCTCCTTTTACTAAAACCCAATGAAAGGTCACATACCTGCTCAGTGAAGTCTAGCGAAGTGAGGGAGGATCTCCAGTCAGGCTGGAAAGACCTAGGAAAGACCAAGGAAGTCTAGCACATAAATTGTTTTCTGTAATTCCTAAAATGATGACTGATGGAAAGGGGGAATTCCTGTTGTATAAACCAGGACGTTGAGGACGATGCATCTGTAGACCAGGCTATCCTGGCATTCTGAAATCTACCTACCTCTGTTTTCCCAGTGCTGAGATTAAAGGCTGAATGCCACCATGCTCAGATCTAGACTTTCTTTTCCTTCCTTTTCACAGCTTGGAAGGTTAGGTGGGTGGCATTTTGCCTTGAGGTCGCCACTCCGTTTATTCCATCTAATTTCAGGCTTTTCTTTAACCTTTTTTTATCTCCTTTAACGCAGGACTCATCTCCATTCCACCTCCTGGTGTTCCTTTTCTTCTCAGCTGGTACATGTTGTATGTTTACATGTCCAGCTTGCTCCTTTTCAGTATAAGTATGCATAAGCAAGGGCACAGCCACTAATAACCAAGAAACACAGTCAATACTAAGCTATCTGGACATGTCATCTACCAAAGCTGTTGATCCATAACTCTTCAATTTAGCTTCTGGCAGATTTTTTGGCCAAGGAAAGAAATGCACGTACTGTTCTTTTTTTGTTCTTACTCTTCTCTGAGACCTCTTGAGCCAGGCCCCACAGTTCAAATCACCCTCGCACCGCACCACAGTCTTCCATGCTCCTACTACTTTGGCCAGTTAAGCCTCACTTAAAGCATCCCACTGCTTTCCTAACTCACAGTCTCACTCTTTACATTCCTCTAAACAAAAGCATGCCCAAGCCTCTTAAAGCAGTACCCAGTTCCTGGTACAACTTCTGTCTTAGAGGGTTTCATTGCTGTAAAGAGAGCCAAAGACCACAACAACTCTTAGTAAAGAAAAACATTAAATTGGAGGTGACTTAMAGGTCAGCAGTCCATTGTCGGCATAGTGGCAAGCCTGGTAGCAGGCAGGCAGACATGATGCTGGAAAGGTAGCCGAGAGCTCTACATCTTGATCCATAGACAGCAGAAGTGAATGCCACACTAGGCTAGCTTGAGCATCAGACCTCAAAGGCCACCCCTTAGTGACCACCTCTTCCCAACAAAGCCACACCTCCCAATAGTGACATTCCCTAATGGCCTATGGGGGCCATTTTTATGCAAACCACCACATCTGTCATGGTGAAGGAATGATGATACCATCTTATTTAATTTTTGTAACAGTTTTGTGAGGTCAGTAGGTTATTTCCAGTTCATAAATGAGGAAATTTAAGTTCAAAAACATCCAATGGGTGATTTGGTGATTTCTGTTCATAGCCATAGTGGTATTAAGCTGAGAAAAACCTCAGAAAACTTCGCATTTAATTTTACATCCTGGAAATAGTTCAGAGATTCAGTGCATTTGGAACTTGACTATGTAAGATGCATTTATCAAAATATTATAATCTACCAAAGTAAAATACTTTGTTTTGTTCTCCTTTTTTGAGACAGAGCTACCCTCATAGGCTGGCTTGAACCTACAGCAGTCTCTTGCCTCATTGTCACTGTGTAGGATTACTGGGATAAGCCACCAGCTCTGTCTGCTTTTATTTATTTATTTTTCTTTCTCCTTTCTCTTTACATCCAGAGATTCTCCCAGAACATTCTTCGGTACCATTAGAACATACCCAAGATCTTATAGTTTTATTACACACACACACACACACACACACACACACACACACACACACACACTCCCTAAAAAAATTATTATTTCTTAGATAGCCAAGATTTTTTTTTGTTGATGGGTTCTTTCTTTTTCTTCATTACATGTGTAGTTTTTTGACCGTATCAAGCTATTTGGAATGCCTGCCAAGCACCAGCCGGACCTGATCTACCTCCGCTATGTCCCGCTGTGGAAGGTGCACGTGTTCACGGTCGTCCAGCTGACCTGCCTAGTCCTGCTGTGGGTGATCAAAGCCTCTGCTGCTGCAGTAGTTTTTCCCATGATGGTGAATTTTTCAGATTCATTTTGTTACTGATTCATAATGGAATTATTTTCATTGTAATGTTTAAAAATTATAATTGGCCTTGAGGAAGAAATGTGTCCTTTAAATATCTGAATTATTTTTAAAATATTGATGGACTGTTCCTAGTTATAAACTAGTACTTTCCATTTTGAGTATTCTCATATTCTGAAGTTGTTATTTTTAATATTTTAGTTCCTGGACTGGAGGGCTCTACTTTGCAGTTCTAAGTAACTCTAATACTTAGGACATTCCTACAACAAATATGATAGGCAGATGCATGAAGAAAAGCAACCAAACTGACTTTGGTTTGAAGTGGGATTCTATAATGTGCCTCTTTTAGAAATTGACAGATCTAAAGGTTTAAGACTTAGGAAGGCCATAGAGGATTTTAATAAATCATAATCCATGTAATTCATTAAATCACCATTCAGTATTATTTTTGTACAAGAATTATTTAGATAGTAGGTAATGTTTGTCTCTTATGAGTACTATGTAAATGATAAGTAGTGATTTAGCTTTAGAAAATTAAAAGACTCAATTGTTAAGACTTACTGAGTCATACTTCCTGATCGCAGTTAAACTTCATGGCAATGTGAAATTATTAAAGTAATCTTACAGACTTAGAAATTAAATCCTATGTAAAATGCCAGGCTAAAGAATCCTATGGACTTAAGGAAAAACATTGTAACAAGATGCTGCTGAAGCTTTGAGCATGGGTTGTATACTCGGAGGAAGATGTGCACTGCACATAGGCTTTATTATCCACTAAGGCAAAATAAATGTAGCAAAGTCAGTAGTAGACCAGTCTCTTCCAAGTCTGAGGGTAAAAGAAAATGAGAATAAAGTGTTTATGTAAGCTCAAGAAGAAAAGAGATGTAGCAACAGGTGCAGGAGACTCAAGTGAACTTCAGTCCTTGTACACCTAGAACACAAGGGTCAGTCAATATTTCTCTGTATAGGGCCAGATAGTAAATACTTTAGACTTTGTTGGTCAGGAAAATATTCTTTATGTACTTGAACAATATAAGAGAGAAATACATTTTCATAATTTGTTACTTGTAAAATAAAGGAATGCTTGGACTTTTTTTTTCATGCAGAAGTACTAAAGAGAAGAATGACATTCTCTTTCACTGAGGGAACATTTCACTCTGTTCAGGTTCAAGGTCAATACTTCATTTATTGCCAGAGTTGTTACCCAGTATTGCTTAGATTGTGAAAAGATGGAGTTTGATTTTTAGCACTGAAATAAAGAAGGAAAACAGAGGGCTGGTGAGATGGCTTAGCGGTTAAGAGCTCCGACTACTCTTCTGAAGGTCAGGAGTTCAAATCCCAGGAAACACATAATGGCTCACAACCATCTCTAACTAACGAGAAACAAATAAAGAGCCTATGGGCCACTGCAAAGGGCCCGGGGGGGGGGGGCGGGCAGGGACCTAGAGGGTGTGGGGCCTGAGTTAGCCGGGCCGGGGCAAGAGGGAGAAAGGGAAATCCGGTGGGGGGGGGGGCGCGGGGGAAGGAAAACAGAAATACCTCTATTTCTGTTCTTAGATTCAGGACACACTAGTAAGATCTCAGTATTAAACCTAATGAAATTGTGAAAGATCTATAGTATCTTCTTATTAAATACAATCAGCTTAAAATGCTAGTGTGTATAAGCTTAGCACTATTAATTAGCATTATATGCCATAATAAAGCAGATAGTAATACTTGAGCATCAAAAGGAACTATCAGCATATATACGCACACACCTTTTAGCCCTTCAGTTGTGATCTAATGATCTAATGAGATCTGTGATCTGATGAGACTGGAGAATCTTGTTATTGGTAACAGTTGGATTTTGAGTATCTGGTTAAGCACAAGTAGTAGTAGCTAGTATATGTCAGTCAGTAGTCCTGTTTAACTCCAGAAAATGTTTAAGGACAAACTGAAATAAAAGGATTAAAAATGAGACACTTTTTTTAAAAAAAGAAAAACAAAAGCTTTGTAATATGTTTGTCAATTTTTACATCTTTTTTTTTCTTCAAAGTTTCACAATCTTTGTGTCTTAAAACTATAAAAATTATTATGTACAAATTCTGTAGACTAAAAGTGTGAAATCAGGTTGTAGGCTCAGTATCACCTTCTGAAACCTGCAGGGAGTCACCCTTTCTCTGCTTCTTTGGTTCTTTGCAAGATAGCCCATGGCTATAATCTGAATTGCCCCAGCATGTCTCTGACTTGGTTTGCCCATGCCATGACCATTTTTATAGGGACACCAGTCAGAGTGTTCTAGTTTCCTGCCCTACTCTAACTACATCGAACGTAATTGTCTTAACTAAGTCTTCAGAATCCCTGTTCCACATATGGAGAACCTAGGGTTACAGCTTCAACTGGATTTTAGTAGTGGACAGAATAGAACTCAAAGCAGTATTAGGAGTTAAATAGCTCTAACTGTAATGAAGTTGAGTGTTATGAAATTCCCCATTCTTAGAAGTAGTATATATAGATAGGATGTAGCACTAAAGCATGAATTTTACTAGTTTTATTTGAAATGTGTGTGTCATGATGATGATAGTATTGTTGTGAACTAGAAAAATCATTTTGAAAATTGGAGAAAGAGGAGTGGGGGGCAGTGTTTGTGATGCAAATTAATTAACCAATTTTTTTCTTTTTTTTTTTTTATTGGATATCTTCTTTATTTACATT
>BDUI01000176.1:128107-141505 GCA_002335545.1 Apodemus speciosus
GACCTGGGCTCCTCTGTTGGTTCTCTATGGTGACCTGGTCAGGCCACCAGCTGCAAGGTGGTGGCGGGTCTCGGGGCTCTGTCTAACCATGGGATTCCCTGCAGGAATGGAGCTTCCCTGGTTGGACTGCTAGAGCCTAGATGGTGATGCTCTCAGTCCACAGGGCTCTGCCTGTTTAGCTGTCTGTGGTGCCCTGAGGCAAGATGGCGGCCTCTGCTGTAATCCAGGCACAGACCCCTGAGCAAGTTGGCAGAGCTGATCTGGCTCTTGGTATAGTCAAGAGCCTGACAGGGTAGTGGGTATCAGACTTGGACTATTTCCACATACCTGGCCCCGGCTGCTAGCTGTCTGTAGTGCCACAAGGCAAGGTGACTGCCTCTGCTGTAATCCAGGCACAGACCGCACAGACCCCTGAGCGATTTGGTGGCCGCGCTGGTAGGCGCAGAGACTGCCTGCCGAGCTGATCTGGCTCTGGGTGTAGGCAAGAGCCTGATGGGGTAGTTGGTGCAGTGACCCAAGGCAAGATGGTGGCCTCCACTGCAAGCTGAGCGGGCTCTAATTAATTTTTAAAAGAGATTTAGAAAATTAGAGAAAGCAATGTCGGTTTTTAAAAACCAGGTTGGCAAAAATATTCTGTATCTTCTGAGTGTGGTGTACATGTGTATAATTGTCAGGCAGGTCAAACTGTACAAATATTATTCCCTATTATGTAAAGATTATGTTTTTATTAAAAATCTAGACTTACAAGAAAATAAATCAGGTAACTATAATTAGGAATGGAGTTCTAATGTCTATTTAACTTCTATGTTGTCTAGACAACCAAATGAAAACTACACACAGAATAAAACTGGCATAGCAATGACCAAGAAGACCAGAGAATCAGACTGATAAGGGCAGATTGTGTGTGTGTGTGTGTGTGTGTGTGTGTGTGTGTGTGTGTGTGTGTGTGTGCGCGCGCGCRCGCGCGCGCGCTTCTGTATTGCAACTGGATTAGCATGGACAGATTATTTCATTAAAGGTGGTCATTGTGTTCCCATCAGGAAGTTTAATGTATGATGTTGATAATTAACTATCTACAATGTAACCTCTAATTAAAAAGAAATCCTTCACAAACTCAAAATTTAAGAGGTAGAATAGAGTTGTAGTAGGAAAGTTATCTTTATCCCAGTGGTATGAAAAAAACTTAAAGAAGATGGGAAAATTTACTGGTAAAAGCATGGTAAAGATATTTAGCCAAGATATTTAGCCTCTAAGAGGAGGCATTTTAAACAGTGCAGAGTTGAAGATTTGTACTTTGAGCCAGGAGAAAGTATTTGTAATACAAAGTAGATGGACAGTTTCTATCTAAACTAAATGGTACTCTAAAACGTTTATGAAGAAAGTTACTTTTAAATGAAGAGAAACAAGGAAAGGTTGAAACTGGAAGGAAAATCCAGTCACATCTGCAAACATTCACAGGAACTGTCACAGGATAGCAAGTTACATACATCCTTCCTCATTGAAAACTAAAGCTCAGACCTGAGATCAGGTATCCTAATGCAGTATTGAAGACTTGCAAAGCTTTTTTTTATGATAGGTACTTACATAAAGTAAAATCTTTAGTGAGAAAGGCAGAACAACTTTTAGGAAGATACAGATAAATAACTTTCCTTTCTAATAAGTGTGAATTATTTGGGGTGGGCAGAGGGCTTCTGAGACTGGATTTCTCTGTGTAGTGTAAACAGAATTTTAAACAAAATGAATGCAGAATTTCCTATTGTATTTGCTTTTGCAGATTTGCTTTCTCCCCGTATATTTATTATGTCTCTGTCTCCCATCTTCTTCAGGTTCTTGCATTAGTCTTTGTGCGCAAGCTCATGGATCTGTGTTTCACAAAGAGAGAACTCAGTTGGCTTGATGACCTCATGCCAGAAAGTAAGAAAAAGAAAGAAGATGACAAAAAGAAAAAAGAGAAAGAGGTAAAAAGGCATTCCTTTGTTTAAGTATTTGCACCATGTAGCAGATACTGTTACATCCTCAAGGAACCTTATGAAGCACAAGCACTGCTGATTCTTCTGTTTTACTGAAATGAAACAGAGGTAGTCAGTATTACCCAAGCACTGCTTCTCACCCATTTCCCCATCTTACGTAGTCTGTAAAACTAAAGACAAACAAACAAACAAAAAAAGGTTTAGCAGTACTAAAACATCACACAATAATTTTATGACTGATTTAACCTTAAATATACTAGGTATGTTAATGTGAAGTACAGTAACAGTATTTAGTGGTCTGATATAAACTAAGGAAGTGTAAATGTGTTTAAGATAGTTCATCTGATAAAAGCATTTACTGCACAAGCACAAGGACCTGAGCTCACAGTCTTTACCTGCACCCAATTTAAAAGCTGAGTGTAGTTGTTCGTACCTGCAATTGCCGCCCTCTCGATCCTAGACAGGAAGCATAGCTCCAGATTCAGGAAGAGACAACTGTATCCAAGCAATAGATGAAGTGTGATTGTCTTAGTTTGGGTTTTATTGCTGTGATGAGACACTATGACCTAGGTAACTCTTATAAAGGAAAACATTTAATAGAAGAGGTTCAATTCATTTATCATCATGGTGGCAAGCACAGCAGCCTACAGGCAGATGTAATGGTGTAGGAGCCCAGAGTTCTGCATCTTGATTCAAAGGCCACCAGGAGAAGCTAGATTCCACAGGCTCTCTTTCACTCCCACCTTAATATACTTCCTCCAGCAAGGCCCTACCTCCTTCCCATGTGTCAGCACATTCAAACCACCAAAGTTAGCAAGACACCTGATGATCTCTCTTTTCTATAGGTATGTGTATGCGCGCGTGCGTGCGCAAACACACACACACACACACGCACACACACACACACAGAGAGAGAGAGAGAGAGAGAGAGAGAGAGAGAGAGACACAGACAGACAGACAGACAGACAGACAGACAGACAGACAGACAGACAGACACCGGTAAGCCCACAATCAAGCATAAGTCAAACTGTTGAGTGTTTTAGGATAGCGGTTTTGTCCATGCTGCTGTTGAGTTCTTGGGTACAAGGATCCTTTCCCCCAGCTTTCCAAGTAGCTGGAATTAAGGCATACCACCATGCCTGACTGCTTTTTTAGGCTTTGGTTTAAAATGCATTTATTTATTGTTTTGTGTTTAATGCTCAGAATGTGTATGTGGAGGCCTATATGCCACAACACACTTTTGGAGATAAAGCACAGCGTTGAGAAGTCCATTCCGTTGACGTATGTGAGTTACGGGTCAGATCAGATGGCAGGCTTGTAGAGCAGCAGCAGCCTCCTCTTCATTCGGAGCCTTCTCTGGCCTGCTTTTTGTTCTCATATTTACTGTTATGTACTAATATTATGTATTATGTATTAATTGATCTACACAGTTATATTTAAAAATAAATACTTTATTCTGGAGTTGATGTTTTCTTTTTAAACTATTTTTATTCTGTTACTAAATAGAAAGTAGAAACTGGACATTGTTTTGTTGATTGTAGGATTTTCCTCAGTATTGTCTTAGGTTACCATTGTTGAGATTAGACACCATGACAAAAAACATCTTAGGGAGGAAAAGGTTTCTTTCAAATTCACAGTTATTTTCAAAAGCAGTGAAGGCTATAATTTATGCAGGGCAGAAACCTGTAGGTAGGAGTTAATGCAGAGGCTGTGGAGGAGTGCTGTTTATTGACTTGCTCCCCATAACCTGCTCATCTTGCTTTCCTATAGAATGCAGAACCGGCAGCCCAGAGGTAACCCCACTGTAGTGGACTGGGCCTTCCCCATCAGTCGTTCATTCTGAAAACGCCTTATAGACTTGCCTACATTTGGATTTTTATGAAGGCATTTTCTCAATCGAGGCTCTTTCTTCTCTGAAGACTAGCTTATATCAAGTACTAATTTTTAAAATGTCATGGTGTTAGTTAAATATAGATAGGAAAAGGATATACTTCTCAGCCAGAATTATAACTAGAATAGTCATTATATCTACTTGAATGAAGTTCTGATTTTAAAATAAAAAGTTTTGATTCCCTTAACATTGCATGCATAAATATGTAAGTTATTGGTTATTTTCTTATAGGATATTGTTTATTTGCAAGATATATCAAATAAGTAGGTTATATTGCTTGCCTTTTGTATTAGTTGGTTCAGAACGATATAAATTTAAAGAACAGAAGTGAAAATGCATTTTAAATGCCTAGGGATCTATTTTCTCATTGCTTTTCCTTGGGGATTCCGTGTTACTGCGTGCATGTGTCATGCATGTAGACTCCATTTTCAGATTCACCTTCTGGATCAGAATAGCTGATAAATCCCAGCTATCATGCAAGAACAGAAGCAGGAGAAAGAAAGCACAGGAAAAAATGAACATTTTCTGTTTGGGGAAATGGTCTAAAACTATCATTCAGCTTGTCCAAGTTCTTCCCTACTGAGTACAAAGAATGCTGGGATATTAGTGTAGTAACTATAAGTCTGGGTACATTGTCATGTGGGCATAATGTTTTTATAGTGTGTAAAGATTATCCTTGTGTTATTCAAATATTGATTTCTCATAGATAGGAAAAGGATATACTATTTCTCAGCCAGAATTATAACTAGAGTAGTCATTGTAACTACTTGAATGAAGTATATGCCCTCATATTTTGCTTCAATCTGGACACGCATTGTAATGCTTACATAAGGAATCTCCTGTCTCAAGTTTGTGTAACCAACTTTACCATCTTATTCTCTGCCTTGTCAATCAACAACTGGGCAGAAAAGAGAAAAGGGTGGGATTTATGCCAGCCAGGGGAGGGGAAAGACAGAGAAGAGTAAAGCAGATTGAACCATAAAGGAGGAGAAGAAACATCATGGGAAAAATATATCTGAAGCCCATAGAGCCAGGCCAGTACTAAAATGTCCTGTGGGTTTGGTCTGGGAGGTAGCCAGATTACCTTAGAGGATTAAAGTAGATGAATGAGTGACCAGTTATCGCAGTAAACCTTGGTGAATTAAATCTTGGTCTCTTCTATGACGTTTTGTTGGGGAAGAGGCTAGGATAAAGGAAACAGGTGATATATATTAATTTGCTGCATACATTTATATTAAAGTTACCATTACATTGTCACTTGGAAATGGTGGGATTTCTGATAATAGGGAGATGTGCTTGAGTACTCTCTGTACCCAATACTTCTTTGGGTCTTTCTCCATTATTAATGAGTCATAATTTTAGTGATGATGTCCCACCAAAGTGACATTTCCAGTGTCAGGGATACCTTTTTTATCACCACTGGAGGGACAGTGACACACAATTATATTTGGACTTGAAAAATGTCTTGTATCCACAGATGTTCCCCTAACACAAGCAGTGTTACTGAGGAAACTCAACCTCATAGACAAGCTTTCACTCTGCATTGTGTTGAGACATGAGATTTCAGTTTTATCTTCTTTGCTATATATGTATGGTAACTAGTACTCAGACTTAAGTCATACTGATTTTATACAGTGTTAATTTTCAGAAACAGAGGTTATTCCTTGGGAATGTACAAGTAGTTATCTTAATTTCATGCTGTAAGTATGTGTTCATATTGCCAGAGTTTTCAGTTACAACAGATACGTTGTTTAAATAATGCCATCAGTTTGGCTTTGCAAGTCTTTAGAGAATTTCTGGTAACAGACCCTCCTGGAGATGTTTGGAGGAAGTGATCTCTTAATGTCTGCTTTAAAGGAAGCTGAGAGGATGCTTCAGGATGATGAGGATACCGTGCACCTTCCATTTGAAAGGGGAAGTCTCCTACAAATTCCAGTGAAAACCCTAAAATATAGGTAAGATACAACTTTATTTTGTATGCAGTATTTTTTAAACATGTGTCAAGTGTACAGATAAGGCATGTAGTATTTCTTTGAAATAATGGAGAGTCAATGTGTCTGCAGGGAAAGCCCAGCAGCAGGTTAGAAGGCTGGCCAGCGAACATTCGAGTGGCGTGATGAGAGCCTGGCACTCCCAGGCTTTGCCTTTACTTTATGGCACTGCTCTGCAGTCTTAACGGTGTGCTTAGGCAAGATTTTACAGTGCAGTTCTGGTTGACCTGGAACTTCACTGTCTAGACTCCAATTCATAGAGAACCATCTATCTCTCCCTCCAGAATGCTGGGATTAAAGGTGTGTGCCGCCATGCCCAGCTGCAGAACCTTAAACATTATGATGTAAAGTATGAACAGAGGTAGAAGTTTTTTAAGCATTAGTAAAGTGTTAGTTGCTTATAAGATAACTGGTGCACTGTTACTTTAATGCCATCTAACTTCTTTCTGTAGTATCTGGTATTGAACCTAGGACTTTGTGCACGCTTGGAAAGTCCCACTAAGCTACTTCCCTACCTTTTAAAATCTGGGTGGTTATTGCTGTGATCAAACACCATGACTAAAAGCAACTTGGGGAAGGAGGGATTTATTTTTCCTTGTTTTTTCTTATCACTGTTCAAGCAATCAGGGCAGGAGTTGATGCAGAAGTCATGGAAGATTTTGGCTTACTGGCATGTTCTCATAATTTATTCAGTATGCTTACATAGAGCACCCAAGACTCCTAGATGGCACCACCACCACCAAATGTGTTCTTCTCCATCAATAACTAATTAAGAAAATACCTTACAGGTTTGCCTGCAGCCTGATCTGATGGAGGTGTTGTCTCAGTTGAAGTTTTCTCCTCTTAAATGACTCCACTTTCTCAAGTTGGCTTAAACTAGCCAGCACACCAACCCACATTTGATCGTTTGTTCTTAGACAGGATCTTACTGAGTTGCCAACTGCCGTGGACTTCTGTAGTCTACTGCTTCAGGCTCTGCCTCCTGGTAGATGTGGCTACATGGCTTGCCTTGCCCATCTCGTTAATATAGTCTGGTGTGACATTTGTGTTTGTAGCTTGTTTGCATGAATTGTTTTTCTTTTCGTAAAGAAGAGGGGCTAGTAGATGTATTGCAACTTGATCTGTGGAATATTCATATTACTTGTGTCCAGTACCATTGAGCACATGTTATTTATAGGTATGAACATTCCATTGAGGGGTCTGACATGACATCGTTTTGCAGTATTTCACAGAAATGTTGAAAGGTTCTATTCTTTGATTTTGATGAAATAACACTTGGACACTAAACCTGTGGGGATATCTAGTTAAAAGTTTGTGGGGTCATTTTTTTGTTGCCAAATTGCTACTTTCAGAGCTTTATTTTCAGTTGTTTTTTTTTTTTTTTTTTTTTGTGGTTATGTGTGTGTGTGTTTTAATTTGGAAAAGTTTTTTTTTTCCCTTATACTTTGAATTTTTACTTGAGAGTGTCAATTATAAGAGCTTTGACTAAATCTCTGTTTTTAGGCTTCTAACCTGGTTTTTATGTTAATGATATAGTCCAGATGATCAGAAGGTATTTTGACTGGAATACTGATGACAAACTCCATAAATTCAAATCGAATTTTGCCGTGAAGAATTATATGTGAATTTTGCTAACATAAACAACTCTTCATAGTTTTGGGTGTTTAAGGAACAAGGATTTCTCTGTGAAGACTTGATAACAGAATTCTAAGTTTATAATAATTTGTTACATCTTTGTTTAAGTGCATGCCAAATGTTTTCTCAATTTTTAAATTGGTGAAAACAAGAAATTATTTGATGCTAATGAAAATGACAACATTAATGCTTTTGCAAGTACTGGATACTAACCAAAAAGTATATTTGTTCTTCAGTATTGACCCTTCAGTTGTTAACATATCAGATGAAATGGCCAAAACTGCCCAGTGGAAGGCACTTTCCATGAATACTGAGAATGCCAAAGTAACCAGACCTAACACGAGGTAGTTATAACTGTTTATGCCTTTTTAATTGTTGCTAGTTTTCATTCATATTAATTTACCCAATGTATCCAAATATATTCTCTTTGCTGGACTAAAAAACTCCAGTCCCTTTCCTTCCATCTGTTCTTCTTCCTTATTTGTGTTTTGATGCGGATTGTGATGATTATGTTTTATAACTTTTCAATTTAAAATTGCATTTTTCAAAAAAGGACTTTTGCCAAAATAATTTCTGCCTAGCAGTGCATATATATTTTGTGAATATAATTATATTAACAGATTGAATATATAGTCACAGTTAAAGGTTAAATTGAATATAATTATATTCAAATTAAAAGAGTTACTAAAAATTAATTGAATGCTACTGGGCATAGTGACTCACACCTGTAATTCTAGTCCTTGGGAGGCGAAGGTAGGAGGAGGGTCCCAAGTTTAAGGTTGGCGTGGTATGTGTAGCAAGTTCCAGGCTGGCTAAGGTTTCATTTGTCTAAATAAACAAATTAGATAGGTAGGTAGGTAGGCAGGCAGGCAGGCAGGCGAGCAAGTAAATAAATACATGAATAAATGACTATGCTGTCATTTGGCCCAAGAATAAAGAAAAAAGAGTTGTTTTCCTGGTGTTTTTTTGTTTTATTTAGTGTATTATATATGTTTGTGTGTATGTGTGTGTGTGTGTGTGTTTATGTGCATATATATATATATATACACACACACATATACATACATACATATACATATTTGGTAAGATGCACATTTATTCTTAGGTTGATAATTTGGAAGAAATTTAATTCACAAACACACATAGGAAACCATTTTTACCACCATATGTATCTGTGTGTGTGTGTGTGTGTGTGTGTGTGTGTGTGTGTGTGTGTGTGTGTGTGTGTGTGTGTGTGTATACATATATATATATATATACATACACATACACATGAGTAAATATAATCCAGTTTTATAGTGAATCATGTATTTAAACTTAGGAGCCCTTCCTTGCATTTCTTATTATACAGCACTTTTTTTTGTTTGTCTGTTTTTCTTCCTTCACTTCAAGTCCTGAGACCCCAGGAAGCTTATTTTGATAATATTTGAGCTTTAGTTCTTATGTTGGAAGGAACAAGGTGCCTTCCTGGGAGTGCTAAGTTTCTCATATGCTGCAGATGTTTCTTCCAGACCTGGCTTGTGCCAGGAGCTTGCTGAGTGTTGATTACTCTGCCCAGGTACTAGGTTAATATAATTCCAGACAGGCCTTTTCAACCTGTTCTGTGTAGCTGCTTTCTCTTTGAGCTCTACCTTGTGATAAGTATTTACTTATTCATTCTTTTTCTTTTCATAAGATCCATATTCTACTTCACTCCAACTTATCTTTTATATTTAGCTTGTCATGTGGGTTGGTCCTCTATTCAAAATCACATGTGTAAATAAACCATCTTCCCCTTTCTCATGCCAAAACAGTGATGTGTTGGGAACAGGAAAGGGTTCTAAGAGAGTAAGGGGTGAATATGATGACATACATAATATTCGTGTATGAGATTATAGAGTAAGCAAAAGCGACCAGTTACAATATCAAGTTAAAAGTTGGCATTAGCAGGCAACTCAGAGGTGTATTGTAGATGCTCTTTGTTGACCATTTGAGAATTTAGGGTTGATATTTTTTAAAATAATTTTTCTTCCTCATTGTTTGTTTTAAACAGCCCTGAAAAGCCTGTGAGTGTGACAATAAATTTCGAAGATGAACCATCAAAAAAATACATGGATGCTGAAACTTCATTGTAAAGTCAAACCAAAAGGAATATATAGAGATATATGCCTATCTGTATATATATATGCATATATATGTATAAAAAGCACATGTGCCATGCCATTATGTATAACAGTACTTTGGGGCTTTTTCAAGTAGCGTCAGATGTTTGTTGTGAGCACCAGGGAGACTGCATTAATGAAGTAGTCTCTTAGAAGTGAGGTACATGGTTTTTACTTCAGATATTTTTTTGGAGGGTAAAGCCTTTTTGTTATGCAATAGAAAGATGTGGAGAACTGTGTTCAACCTGCTTTCCTTTAATCTCTGTCAGTGGCAATCAACCATATCAATCTTCAGTGATACATACTCAGTCTATATACTTAAAATTTCGACCTGAATTTTTTTGCTTCCCTTTTGGCAGTGTCTATAGGTAGAATAAGGAGTCTGCCCATGTGGCGGGGAGATGACATGTCCTGGCTTCTCTGTGGGTTTTCTTCACGTAACTGTCCATCACACTTCACAGGTGATGAACATTGAGGGGATTATAAATTAATGGAGACTTTCTAAGAAGGAACTTTATGTATTAAGAGTTCATTTTAAATTTTAAAAGTTTCGTATCTGAGCTTCCATTTTGATGGACACATTAAAAATTTTTATGCCACTTCCAATTTAACATTCACACAAGTCCTAACGTTTTCAGTTTTAAAACCTATGAAGTGCCCATTTACAATGGTTAAACTTTGTTACCTTTGTGGCAAGGCTTTTCCGGTACTCAGTACTTGCCTAGAAACCAGAGTCCCACTGTCCTTTTTCTTTGTTTTCTTTACTTAGGTGGTCTGTGTGTCGGGATCAGGGGTCTGCTGTTGTAAGCAGTAATAAAGAGTCTGCGCCCTTTCGGGTAGGCTTGTGATCAGTTATAAATATTTGAGACAGTAACAGATGTAGAGTAAACTGCTCCTGTTGTAAATATTGGTGCTTACTTGCATTTCTGTTTATGTGCTGAAAGCAGGTGACAAATTTCACATCCTTACTATAAAGCACTGCCATATTTATACTTTAAAAGGAAGTCGGATATTTCCTGTACAGCTCAGATCAATGGCATTTTTTTCTGCTCTGTGATAGCATTGGGTTTCCAGTATTTCTGAGCTGTCTCTTAAACATGTAGCAAATATTCATAGCTCTCCACAGAATAAGTAAATGCCGTTTTAGCCTTTGGGACAGAAGGTTTGGGACTGTGAAACTTGATTTGGCAAGAGGATAGATCACGCATAGAAACAGTGATGGAACGTGAGGGTTCGGGCAAATGTTTTAAGGAAATTTTTATGTTCTCTAGCCACTGCAGACTGAATTTTAAAAGTATGAAGAAACTGATCTTCAAATCAAACATAGATTTGCCCAAAGTAGATTATTTTTAGCAAGTTTGAAATCATGCTAGTTTATTCTAAACAATGTACCAATTAAATGAGATCCATATTAAAATAATAGTTGGCAACATCTGGTACTATCTAAGGAGGACTATTGACTTCCTGAGCATATGATGGGGAATGTCGCCATGGTGCTTATGGTCATAGGTGACCTCCATTGAAGTGGTTCCTTTTCACCCAGCAGCGCATTGATTTCCAAAGTTTCCATTTGCTGCTAATTATAATCCCCTCCCCCCACCCTCGATGTACCCAAACAAGACAATTTCCTCACACCATTTCCTTGTATCAGGACATCAAAGGGTTAAATCTATTTTACAGGAAGTGATTTTAAAATTCGAACTGAAAACTACCTGCTATCAATCTTCCTGTGACTTATTTACTTACATATGTATTATCCAGTGCCAGGAGAGAAAAAAACCATGGCGTACAGAATACTTTGCATCTAAGATGTTCACTGTGGTTTTGGTTATTAATGGCTTCTGCTTTCTTCTGACTACTTGACTTATAAAGAGATCTGATACGACTACTCCCCTGAAGAGCAGAGGTAACTCACTGCTTCTTTCAGGTGGTTACATTTCTTGTGCTATTTTTGAAAATAACAATCATGAATAACATTCATTGCAAGACAGCAAGAGAGATAATTTAGTATATATATATTGATTTTTTAAATGCTGCCTTAAATAGGTGTATATGAGTAGTAGTAATTGCTATGTACTGATTTACCTCAAGGTGCAAAATAATTGAACTTGTACATACCCATTTACAGAATAAGTTCAGAGACACAGCCCTGCACTTTCTTAGATGCCTTGATTTTCAGATGGAGCTTAGTGCTACTGAACACCACGGCCATGGGGCCACCTCAGGACATTCTTCCCTCCACCATATTTTATTTATTTATAGATGTGTGTTTACAAAGACTATAATGAAGCCTGGTGTTAACTATCTGATACTTAATTCCTTTCTATTGCTATTCCAATCTAAAGTAGAAGCTTTTGAGAAAACAGTAAACTAGCTTCCCAATGCTAAAGGGGTGATTCTATATATATATATTTTTTAATAATATTAGATATGCAAAAGTGAAGTACAAGGTCTTTAAAAAATTGTGTGAGTGTTTGTGTATGTGTATGAAGTCACTCTTAACTCTCTTAACTTTTTTAAAACTCGTGGCATACCAATGTTCAGATTTGCCAAGCGTTCTCTAAGACATGTAGGATGAAATGTTTTTGTGTGTTAATGCATATATTTATAAAGATTTGTTTACTGCTGAGAATCACTAATTCTTGTTTTCATCCCCAAAATGTTTGTTTCTTCCACATACTGGAAGGTTTGGCTTGAGTATAAGCTTTCTGGCTCTCCTGTCACAAAGGCAGGTTCAAAATTGTACAGAAAGAAGTATGGTCTCTGATAGTGCAGTGTGACGCCAGAGCTTTCTGTAGTCTCATCAGCGTGTACAGCTCAGCGGCTCTGCATCTGTGACAGAGTGCTCAGAGTGGGACATGTGAGCCAGTACTCGAACATTGTCATTCAAATAGTTTATTTAAGTAACTTACATGTCTGAAATTTATTTACGTAGGTTCCATCATTGTTACCATTTGTAGTGCAGATACATGAAAGTAAATTTAAAGACAAGTTACATTCAACTTTTAAAATAGTGTTCTAATCATAAGATGTGATCATTTAAATTGTAAGGTCTCTTTTAACTTTCTGGAAAGTAAATTGTCAAAAGAAATCATGTAAAGATTATTTTAAATTTTTAACCATATGTATGTACTTAGAGTGTAAGCCCAAGTTCTGTGTGGTTTCTAATCATTTTTTGCACATTCATTGTTTCTGTTCTGTAGGTTTTCTTTTGTTTCTTTGTTTAAGATTTTTGGCTTTGTAGGGATAAAGTGTCTTCCAGTGTTTACTATATTAGGCTTAAATTAAAATTTAAATTTATCGCCCATTTATATAATATTTGATACCTTGTGTAACTTCTCAATACAGTTTTTATGACATTTATAATTGCAATGGTATTTTCTTTTGTAATAAAATCCAAAGTCAGTTAAACAAATTGTAGACCTGATGTTTTTCATCTGTATGAAGTGCAAGTCTCTACCTGAGTCTAATGTGAACCATTCTGCTTTTCACATTTGTTTCCTAATTGTTAGAGAAAACTATTTTTTGTAGATGTTATTGGAAGTTGAAAGAGCAATAAAAGTCTACATAGCAAGTCATTGGCTGTTGTTTTTTGTTTTTGTTTTTTTGTTTGTTTGTTTTTTTACTATTGTTAGGAGAGCTGCAAATGTTCTTCTGGTTAAGCTGGGGCGGGAGAAAGGAGAGTGGCGTCTGCTTCCTGCATCCAGTTCTGTGTGTGTGTGTGTGTGTGTGTGTGTGTGTGTGTGTGTGTGTGTGTGTGTGTGTGTGTG
>BDUI01000176.1:142905-161153 GCA_002335545.1 Apodemus speciosus
ACAAGGGGAGGGAGAAAGACATATGGGACATCTGGGGGGCAGGGAAACCAGAAAAAGGGAAATGAAATGTAAATAAAGAATATATCCAATAAAAAAGAAAAAAAAGAAAAACTAAATGCCAGTCCCTTTACTCTGGCATGTCACCATTTTCTTGACAACACTGACCTCTTTGCTCAAGGCTGTTTTTCTTGATTAATTTTATTTTGACTAGGATTGACTTTGCT
This sequence comes from Apodemus speciosus, assembly GCA_002335545.1. Classification (NCBI taxonomy): domain Eukaryota; kingdom Metazoa; phylum Chordata; class Mammalia; order Rodentia; family Muridae; genus Apodemus; species Apodemus speciosus. Next base: position 143,130 of record BDUI01000176.1, read on the forward strand.
CCTGTTTTTCACGTGAAGACCTTTTTGTGTCTCATTGTAAAAGTGTTAAGCTATGGGAGTGAGATGAAGAAAAACATAGCTTTGGAAAGTTTTGTTACACTTGGGAGATAGTTTACACTTGCCACACACAGGACTATTGCTACTGTTGTTTACCAGGAGGGGCAATCTCTCACTATTTGCCTTGGTGAGCTCACAGCCTGCCTGATCTGAGGTGAGTTCTCTTGGTGAGCCTGTTACTTCTCTGCTTACRATGGAGATTCTTGCAGAGCATTTTCTGTCTCTGCTTTCCCCCCACCCCCATAGCCCACTTAAAGGTCTGGGTTGACTGCATTCTAATCTCTGCTAATGTTTTCAGCCACTGAGCCATCTCTCCAGTCTTTTCTTACTTTATGATATTAGGACGCCATACATTTTACTTTTGTGTAGTTTAGACATTCATTTCAGGATGGTAAAGGAAAGAAACAAAAAATGGGTAAGTCTCCTAGGATTGAACTGTATTACAAGACAGAAAGCATGGCTCAGGCTTGGCCCCGGTAGATTCATGAATCCTTTCATTGGAGCTTTTGTGGGGTCATGGATACTTATTGCACAGTGCATGCTGGATCCTTGTTTGGAGATAGCATCTGTCTTCCAGAGCTAGGGTGTCATACTGCCTTATGGAGCAAAGAGAAGGTCAAAGTATCAATTTCACATTTATTTTATGGAGAAGTAGAAAACAGGAAGCATTTGATCCCTACCGAAGACAGTCCTCAGCTTGTCACATTGCCTCCTTGCTTGTTAGCAGTTTACAAAAGTACTTTGTATTCTACTCCAGCTTTATAATCCCATGACTTCTTTGGCTGTTAGTTGAAAGCAACTGCCTTGAGGTTTTATGCTCTCAGGTTTAGTGCATTTTCCTTTCTCATGCTTTATTTCCAGTATGCAACTGTACTTTTAAATTCTTGATTTTTATTCTGATTTAGTTTTTTTGAGGTGGTGTCTCATATAGCCCAGGCTAACTTTAAATTCCTGACCCTCTTGCTTCTGCTTGCTGAGTGCTGCGATATCCCAAACCCCAGTATCACATATACTTAAGTGGGTAAGGGCCCTGTGCCCAAGGGCATTTGTCAAGGTCACAGCCTTGTGTTTTATCACTACAGAGCAAGTGGTCCTGCCCTCTCCCCTTCACTTATGAGTTGTCAGGCTGCTTGGGTCCTTATTTACAACTCTGGAATGAAAAGTAATGACTAGACAATGTGAAGGGCAAGTGAGATAACATTCTTAGGAACTGCTCACCAAAAATCGGCCACTGAGTTAACTTGGTACTTTTAAAGGCTCTGTTGTGCCTTTTAAAAAGAGAATCTAAGTGCAATTTGATTTTTTTTTTTTTAATGCAGACTTTCCGGAAAATGTGTCACTTTCCAAAGCTATCAAATGATATGACAGGAGTCTGATAGCTCTCTGCATAATGAATGTGTCCTCTCAGCCTTTTCTGAGATGTGCTGTGGCAGCATGAAGTGATTTTGTGCCTTCTAAAAGACTCTAGGCAGGAATTTGTCTTGGAATTTGGTTGGGGGCTTCCTCCCACCCCCCAAAATAAAGTTTTGGCCCTTCACAGCCCCAAAACAAGAAACTTAAGCATGTATATCCTTTCCTCCTATCATCTTTGAGAACTGATTTGCAGTTTATACAAATTCTTGGAACACCCTAGGCAAATCTCTTGTTTATTTTGGGTGCCAAAGCTGTTCTAACTAGGATACACAGCCTAGGTTAGGTCCATGCATCCTGGGTTTCACTGTGCGTTCTCTGGTTGCCAAGGTAGCAGAGCAGGCGTCACCCGTTGCTATGACGCTGCTCTACCTTGCAGCCTTGTCATTCCTGATAGGCTGAGCTCCTGAGGCTGAGGAGGAAGAAATGTGAGCATTGGTTCAGCCTCTCTGGACCAGGGTTGACTGAAAAACCAACAGGTGTCAGGACCGGAGCTGGTTTGAGCTCCAGGGGATTCTGCAGCAAGAGGAGGAAGATGACTTGAGGTTAGCCTGAAAGAGGGCGGCCCTCCTGCGTGGTGAGTGGTATAGGATCTTAGATGACCCTGAGGCCATGGCCGCGGGGTGAGGGGGTCGAGGGGACGGCCTCCCTTCCCTCGGGAAGGCCGCCCCCTGAGGTCCTGCAGCGACCTTCCCTGAAGGGAGCATTGACAGCTTTGGGGTCAGTCAGCCTCTTCAGAGCTTGGGTTGAAGAGTGTGTGGTAGGAAACATGTACCGCTTTGCAGGCGCTTCCAGAAACAAGCCTGGTATGGGTGAGCAGCTGCTGTCTTCCACTCAGCTCAAATGCCTGCCTCTGGAGGCTTATGGTCTCCTTTGTGAGCAGCACGCTCCGGCCTGCCTTTTTCATGCGATGGGCTGTGCTCAGCTTCTCCTTTAGGTAACTTCTGTTGCAGATGTGACCTAGAGTGCTACCCTAAGCCTGAGCCCAGCCCTCATCCAGCATCTAACTGCAGTTGGGAGTGCCTCTCAGTGCAACCTTACCCTGCTGCCCGTAGGCTCCTATGGGTGCTGCCTCTCTGCATTCCCTCAACCGCATCCTAGATACCACCTCATCCTCGGCCGCCAGATGCCCTCATCTGGTGTGTCTGGTGTGTTAAGTACGGTGTACATAAAATAAATCCAAAAACAACAAAAAAGGAATTTCCACAAAGCTGTCTCACAGATCCCACTAGTTGTTTGTCCCTACCTGTCCACCCACTCTGCTCACCACTGTTTGACTTGTCTTTTAGTTTTTAAGTTGCAAGGAGTATTTCCCGTTCCTACTAGAAGCTCAGTTTTCACACTTCCCTGTTCCAGTCTTCAGTTAGGCAACACCAACCCCATCTTAGCCATTCACAGAACGCGGTCCATGCCACATTGCCTGTCTGTACTAATGGGCTGCCCCATCCTTGTCTCCTTGTTGCCTGATTACTTTGATGCCTGCCAGCGTGAGAAGGCTGACTTGTTCATGGTCCAGCATCTAGCTGAGACACCTGGCAAGTGCAATCAAATGGACTTGGTAACGAATGAATCTCTTAAGAAGTCATGAGCTGCTGCACATGTAGCAGAGGATGGCCTTGTTGGACATCAAAGGGATGTCCTGAGAATGTCAGGGCAGGGAAGCAGTGGGTTGGTGAGCAGGGGGAGGGGGAATGGGTTAGGGGGTTTTCAGAGGAGAAACCAAGAAAGGGGATAACATTTGAAATGTAAATAAGGAAAATATCTAATAAAAAAGAAGTTATGAGCTTTTTATAACATTATTATGACTTCTGGAAAAGTCAGCGGTAGTCTCATGTACGTGAACGTTAATTTAGAAAGGTCTGTAATTTATGCTGTATTTTAGGACACCACCACCATGGTGGGAATCATAAGGTGTGATTTCAGATTGTTACAGAGAAATACAGTATGCTTTGCAAGCGCTGAGTCCCACATGATTTAGTATTTTAATGCTCTGCCTCTCCTAAGCTATTTACTGATGCAGATAGTGATGTCACTTACCTCACAGGATTGCTTTAAATCAGTTAAGCATTAAATGTATACCAGGCTTAGCAACATACACATGCAGTTTTTATGCACTTAAGGACTTAAGGCAGCAATAGTTAAATAGCTACAGTCGGTTTACAAAAGGCAAAATAAAGTTTTTGATTAGTCAAGAGCAGTTTCTAGGATACCTCCTTGTCTTTAGACTGCTTTGGCATACGGCTTCAGCTCCAATTCAGGAGGACACTCATGAATTCATGGACTGTTTACCAATCATATGAAGGGTTCAGGATTCGGCCAACTGATGGTTAGGCAAAGAGTGCAACCAGGAAAGGATGTAGGAGCTGAAAGGTGGCATCTAGAATGACTGTGTGTCAGAACCAACCAGACTTGGAGGCTGGGGTTAGAGGAAATGAGGATGTACCCTTGGATCGGTAGAGAACACCTAAAAGTCTGTTCTAACAAGCAGTGTTTCCTGAGAACCCGAATTTTAGGCAGTGAAAAAAAGCCTGGTAACATACACCAGCAGCGTACCAGCAAGCAGGAAGGCGAGGTAGGAGAATCAGAACTCCGAGCCAGAGTTGTGCCTCTTTGTTACTTTTCTAGTTCCCCTAATTAATATATGATAGGAGGTTCAGGGCTCAGGGGAGACAGTTCATCCTCACAGGGAAGCACATAGCAGGGGCGTGGGCAGAGGGGGTGTGGGCAGAGGGGGTGTGGGCAGAGGGGGTGTGGGCAGAGGGGGTGTGGGCAGTGGAGGCCTGGGAAGGGGGGTGTGGGCAGTGGAGGCGTGGGCAGAGGGGGTGTGGGCAGAGGGGGTGTGGGCAGAGGGGGTGTGGGCAGAGGAGGTGTGGGCAGTGGAGGCCTGGGAAGGGGGGTGTGGGCAGTGGAGGCGTGGGCAGAGGGGGTGTGGACAGTGGAGGCATGGGCAGTGGATATATGGGCAGAGGGGGCGTGGGCATAGGGGGCGTGGGCAGTGGGGGCGTGGGCAGAGGGGGTGTGGGCAGTGGAGGCGTGGGCAGAGGGGGCGTGGGCAGTGGAGGCGTGGGCAGAGGGGGTGTGGGCAGTGGAGGCGTGGGCAGTGGGGCTTGGGCGGTGGGGACATGGGTAGTGGGGGTGTGGGCCATGGGGGGGCGGTGTGGTAGGGGAGGGGCGGAGGGGCGTAGGCAAAGGGGGCGTAGGCAGAGGGGGCTTGGACAGTGGGGGCGTGGGCAGAGGGGCGTGGGCAGTGGAGGTGTGGGCAGTGGGGCTTGGGCGGTGGGGGCATGGGCAGTGGGGGCATGGACAGAAGGGGTGTGGGTAGCTTAACACATTACTTGCGCATGAAAGGGTGTTTGTTGGCCAAAACTTGTTTTGTAGTCTTGAATTCTGTGTCTGCCTTCCAGTGCCTTCCAAATGCTGGGTGGGTATTTTGAAATACAAATGAGGTGACAAATTAGCTTGTCTCAGAAAGAATGAGGTGGGGGTTGGGAATGGGGGTGAGAAAGCCACCCTGTAATCACAACTTTTGGGAGGCCTAAGTTTGAGGCTGACCTGGACAACCCTGGGAGACTGACACACAAAGAAGAGAAGACAGAGAGAAAACACGAAAGAAAACCAAATCCCACAGGCCCTGGCTGGCTGTTCTCAGGGACAGCAGAGCAGAGCCAGCAGCCAAATTCCAGCTCCATCACTGCAACACAGGACATCTGTGGCAGTCTCTTAATCTTTTGATGTCCAAGTTTCCTTACCTGTAAAATGAGGTGGTTATAACAAATTTCTTAGACTACCAGTTTTCTAGAAATGTCATGTTAAATGTTAACTGTTCTATGTAGGGGATGGAGACAAATGAACAGGAAAAGTAGACTGGACAAGGGAGAACAGGATGTTTGCTTGAGACTGGTTAGTTTAAAACTCATTGGGAAGTACTTAGACTTGATAGAAGTCTTATATTTTTCATTTTGAAATGGAAAGTGAACTTTATACATACTCAGACCTAATATAAATCACGATTTTAAAAAGCAGATGAAAAGCACCAATTTTAGCTCAATAAAATGTACTACTTCTCATTTGTAAAATAATTATTTTAAAAAACTCTTGTTTACTTGAATAGAATCTCGCTGTGTAGACTAGGTTACTCCCAGACTTACTGCCTAGCCCAGTCTGGACTCTTTCAGTGATCCCTCTGTCCAGTTGCCCAGGTGCTTAGATTACACCCTCCGGCACTGTACCTGAATTACTTAAATTATTATACCTTCCCCTGTGTCAGCTCCAACTGCTTAAAAGTAACGGTGACAGTCATGAGTTCAAGAGTTTATTAAGTCTTGTATCAGGAATATTTATAATGGGCTATATTCTAGGTCCATAGCCAACAACAAAACAATTTGAAAAAAGTCCCTCTTACAAAAATTAAACTGAAATTAGAGGCAGAGCAAACAAAACCTGGACCTCCAGGAGATGGCTGCTCTGTGTTCATTGTATTTTGCCAATGTTTGGGGTTAAGTAATTTGAAAAAAAGTGTAGCTAGAAAAATACATCTTGTGGAATCTAGATCTCATCTATTGCCATTTCTGTCCTGACCAAGGACAGGGACTCAAGGCTGGAGCTTGAGGAAGAACTCATAGAGGAGCAATATGCTGGTTACTCCTTTGCCTTGGCTCACTGCTAGATTTCCAATAATGACCAGGTCCACCTGCCTGGGGATGCTGCCACCTACAGTGGGCTAAGCTCTCCCACACCCACCCACTCACCAACCAACCAACCAACCAACCAATCCAAGCGATTCTTCACAGGCATCACCTCAGATCCGTTTTTATCAAGATGATTCTTTAATTGAGGTTCCCTCTTCCCAAGGGACTCCAGAATGTGCCAACTGGACAACAAAAACTTACCTGCTTAAAGATGGAGTGTTTTTATTTGTGGAGTCAAATAAAGTAAAGTAAGAAGGCATTTAGGGTGCTACATCTCCCGTCCTCACTCAGGTACTGAGTACTAGAGGCCACAGAGTGCACAGTGTACAAACATCATTAACGACAATGGAGAGGTTTCCTAGAATCTATATAAACTTATTTCATTTTGTAACAATGGAGATCTTGACAATGACAAGGCTATCTGATGTCATGTGCTCTAATTTTTGGCTTATACACTGATCGAGGTTAGTCTTAGGATAGAAATGAAGCACTTTAAGACATGTCTGCTATCACTACGTGGAGCTAGAAGCCGCTCCAAAAGCACTCTTTTCACAAACCTGCTACATCTGAAAAGGTAGCCATACACAAACAATGGACTTATTTATCGTTTGGACAATTCAGGAAGATTTTCTGTTGCAGTGTCACAGTTTCATAGAAAAGATGGAACAGAATCTAGGAACTACACTATGCAGCTCTCGGTGTTTCCAAACCTGTGCCATCTCTACAGCTCCAGCCTTCCAGTCCCCAGCGTGGGATTCCTGGGGAAATAACATGTGCTGAACCCATTGTCTCAATGGTCCAAAAACTAACAACTATTTCTTGTCATAACACCTGCTCTCCTGCCAGGAGGAGAAGCTCATAAAACTACACGAAGAATGAAGGGGAAAGGCCGTATCACTATTGAAATTTGGGTTTTGTTTATCCCCGACTATGGGGATCCATTGTCTGTTTGTGAATACCTTTACCTCATCCATGGTACAGTTACCAAATCAATGAATCAACAAGTATGTAATGCATTGCAGCATGCTTGTTTTACTGGCAGATGTTCTATATGAATTTTGCCTTTTAAAATCCTGAAAGAACAACCAGTTGAGGAATATCAGTTCCAGTGGTTCTCAACCTTCCTAAGGCTGTGAACCTTTAATACAATTCCTCATGCTGTGATGATCCCAACCATAAATTTTTCATTGCTACTTCAACCTGTAATTTTGCTAGTGTTATGGTTCTTAATGTAAAAACCTGATATATGACCCTTGTGGGGGTCTCAATACACATGTTGAGAACCACTAATCTATAGTAAAGAAATTTTGTCGCTTTTCATTACCGGTTATAGAGGTGAGCGTTCTCTAAATTCCTGTCATTTGTGCGGTTGAGTAGAGGTGGACTTGCCACCTGATAGTCAAGGCTGAGCACCGTTCACTCGAAGGCATTGAAGGCTGAGTAGTCGCATGTCTTGTAAGCTGTGCACTAGAAGTGGAGACAGGACAATGCGTGTCCAAGGTCAGTCTGGCTACATGAACCTATATCTCCGAAACAGAGTATAAATGACTGTAGGCGTGGGAGGGAAAGATAATCAGTATGATATCACCTGTACAGGATGTTCTGGTTCGTTAGGATGCACCTCCCCCATCTGCTACCTTTACTTCTTTTCTTTTAATTAGATATTTGCTTTATTTACATTTCAAATGGCATCCCCTTTCTGAGTTACACCTGGGAGAATCCCCTATCCCATCCCCCCTCCCTCTGCTCATCCCCCCCCAATTTCCTGACTTGCATTCCCCTATTCTGGGGAATTGAGCCTTCACAGCACCCATGGTCTCTCCTCTCACTGATGTCTGAAATGAGCATCTTCTGCTACATATGCAGCTGGAGCCAAGGGTCCCTCCATGTGTACTCTTTGGTTGGTGATTTAGTCCCTGGGAGCTCTGGGGGTACTGGTTGGTACACATTATTGTTCCTCCCGCAGGGCTGCAAACCTCTTCAGCTCCTTGAGTCCTTTCTCCAGCTGCTCCATTGGCTACCTTTACTTCTTTAAGCCATCCTGTGCTCCTGATTATTATAACTAGTATATGTCACATGTAGATGTTATGTCAGATGCTGGGTGGGCTAGGGGAGAGAAGAAGACAGAAATCAGAACTAGATCATAATAGTAGATTTTATATGATCCAGTATTTTTTTTTCTTAGTGGCTTTACCAATCATTTCTCTCTTCAAAAGACTACTCTCAGCCTAATCTGTGTCAGATTCTCAGAAGAGGCCTTCCAAGTACTGCAGGACACAAAGCAAAATTTGGCTTCTGTTGATACAAATTATGATGCTGGGCCAGCAGGAAAACATGTGAACTGACCTTCTTGTTAAAACAAAAAAATAAACAAAACTGGGTCTTCTGGGTTAAGCAGGAGGTTAAGCAAGAGGAAAGCAGATGGCTTCGGTGTGGTGAGCAGAGGCTGGTCAGGGCTTGGGAGGCAGAGGAGCAAGATGTCTGGGAAGGAAAAGCAAAGTCAGATGCTTGACTCTGAAGATCATTTAGATATCTAATACAAAATCTAATACAAAAGTGAAAACATTGTGTAGACTCAAAATGAAGAGTTGGGTCTTTTTTTTTTTTTTACACTAATTTACAGTTTGTTCTTTATGATTTCTACTTCTCTCTCCTTCCTTTCATTTATGGTAATTTTCTTAGTTTGCTTTTTATTACTGTGATAAACACTGTGGCCAAAAGCACCTTGCAGAAGAAAGAGTTTATTTTATCTTACAGTTCCCTACCACAGTTCATTGCTGGGGAAGACAGGGCAGGAACTCAAGGCGGGAACTGGAAGCAGGAGCTGAGGCAGAGGCCGTGGAGGAGTGCTGCTTAGTGGCTTGCTTCCCTGCCTTGACTGCTTTCTTATACAATCCAAGACCATCTGCCATGGCTGGCACCTTCTGCAGTGTGCTGGGCCTGCCCACACCTATCACTAAGAAATGCCACACAGATTTGCCTACTGACCAATCTGGATTGAGGTGTTTTCTCAATTGAGATTTCCTCTTCCAAGATGACTCTAGGTTGTGTCAAGTTGACAAAAAATTAACCAGCACTGTAGTACCTGTGCTAAATGTATTTTCTACTTCACCAATTCACAAAAATGTGTTGAAACTCATAAATGGGATTTTCTTTGCTTGTTGCACACCTATGATAGGCTCTCTTACCTTCATGAGCTTTGGCCAGAGGATAGATGCAATAAATTCTTACTAAATATTTTTTAAATGATGTTATACTCTCACTAAATTCTTCCTAAAGTACTCATAGTATCTGGTTTCTTGTTGTGTACTAGTGATGAAAGCCTTGGCCTCCAAAATATCTTGATCATAGCTTAATTGTTTGTCACAAATATGACAGAAAATATTGGAAAAATATTTTAAAGTTAATATATTATTTTTTGTGCCTTTCAATAAATGTAGTTTCTCTAGGTTATATTGCAATGAAACACTCATCAATTGGAAGTCCTTTGTCTCTAGGTAAGCCTAGATTTTACAATACATAGGTGGGTGCAATTCTAGGAAAATAGCACACGGTTTTTGCGCATCTCTGTACAATACACTGAAGTCTAGTTGTAGCATAGAAAAGAGATTGGATTTTTGGAATATACAGTTTAATTAAACAAACATTATATTTAATTCTATATTTTCTATGTTATCTCTATATTGCAGCTTGTTTTTTTTTTTTTTTCTCCCTTCCCTTCTCCCTATTGCTCCAGCTCCGGCTGGCTCCAGCCCACAGGTTTTTTTGTTTGTTTGATTGTTTGTTTGTTTGTTTTGCTTTGCTTTTTTGTTTTGTTTTGTTCTTGTTTCTCATTACTGGTGGTTGTGAGCCACCATGTGGTTGCTGGGATTTGAACTCATGACCTCCAGAAGAGTAGTCAGTGCTCTTAATCTCTAAGCCATCACACCAGTCCTACATTATAGTTTTGATATGAGATTTTTCATTTATCCAAATACTTGGACCCCAGTAGTAGGATTGTTGGGGGAAAAGAGTTGTAGATGGAAAAAGTAGGTCATAAAGGTCATAGATCTCAAAGTTAGGGTTGGTCCTCATTTCTTACCAGTCTCTTGGCTTCATATCTGTGAGATAAGCAGCCTATACATATGATGTTCTGCTTAACAGAGACATAGGAGGAATACATCCAATCCTGACAGATGGAAAGCTCTGAAACCATGGGCCAAAATAACCCTTTACTTCTTTACGTTGTATCAGGAATTTTGTCACATCAGTGGAGAGTCTGATGAACACAGAAAAGTGATACCAGACATAAAAGGTCTGTGATGATTTGAATAAAAATGGTGCCCATAGTTCCAAAGGCAGTTGTGTTAGTAGGAGGTGCAGCCTTGCCAGAGGAAGTGTGTCACTGTGGAGGTGGGCTTTGAGGTCTCACATATTCAAGCTAGGCAGAGTAGGACAGTCTCCTTTCTGCTGTTTGTGATCAAGATGTAGAACTCTCAACTTATTATTTGGTGTCATGTCTGCCTTGCATGCTGCCATGCTTCTTGTCATGATGATAATGGACTGAACCTCTTGACGGTGTAAGCCAACCCCAATTAAATGCTTTCCTCTGTAAGTGGTCATGGTGACTCTTTTCAGCAATAAAACCCCAACTGAGACAGGTTGTCTAAGCCTCATCATGTGGGTTTTTTTAAACCCTTTAATTTGTAGGAATTACTTTGTGGAGGGATTTGGAAGAGTTTATAGATTTGGACTAGAGAAGCCATAAAATATTCTGGAAGTGTCTCAAAATGCTGACAGCACTGTAGATAGTAGTCGTGAGGCTCCTCCAATAGAAACATCAGTTCTATTGGGAACTGGGCTAAAGACTATTGTCTATGTTTTGTCTGTGTCCTTATATCTTTTGGAAAGAATGAATCAACAGGTGATGGTTTGGGCTGTAGAGACAGTTAAGCTGTAAAGAACACTTAATGATATTGCAGAGGACCTGAGTTTGGTGTCCAGCACCCAGGGCTAGTAATTCATATCCACCTTCAAATCCAGTTCCAGGGAGATCTGATGCTCTGGCCTTCTCTGCCACCTTCATAGACAAGTGCCTATTTTCTCTACACATACACATACAAAACTAAAAATAGAATAAAATATTACTGACTGATCTGGTGAAGGAATCACAATTACTCCAACATTGTGTGTGGCACAGGTATTGACAGAAACAGACAAGTTTACTGTGAGAATTGGGAAAAATGCAGATTAGAAACACTCAAAAAACTAGGAATTATAGAAAATTATTGGGGAAACTTGGAGTTCAGGAAGGCATAGCTCCTGAAGAGAATACAGCATAAATATAATGTCAGTTACTTTGCACTGGGGCCAAAGGCACGATGATGGGAGCATACCTCAAGATTTTGCAAGACGCCACATACAAGCTAGCAAATGCAAAGCTAAAGAGAAAAGAATTTCTGTGGGCATGTCTAGGGTTACCACAGGATACATTTTACCATTCTCAATTCCCAAGTTACTCAGAGGTCAATGTGACAGAGGTCCAGTGGGGCGTAGCTGTTGGCCAAGCTGGTGGCAGACTTTGGTGTCATTTATGAGGTGCCGGGTATTTGTTCTTATTTTTGCTTTGTTTTGTTTTTGTTTTATTTTTCAGATACATACAATATGAGAGTTAAAAGGTCACCTAGCCTGCAAATGGAAGCTGGGGAGGCCAGGCAATAGAAGCAATAGTGGAGCCCATCCAGTCAGCCCCTGAGACATAGAAGCCTACACTGAAGGATCCAAGGATAGCAGAAGTGGCAGGAACATAACATGTGTATTGAGAAACGTAGCAAGCAGTGAATGCAGTCAACCCCAGAAGGGTTTATGTGGGCTGCAAATGGCAAGGCCTGTAGGCTGCTTAGAGGTCATGTACTCTGTAATAGACATGGATCTACAAAATTTAGTGTTTGCTCTGATGGCTTTTAGCCTATGCTAGTCTTGTATGATTCCATTTTGGAATGAGGACTTTTATTTTGCACCATTGTGTCTTAGAACTGACCCTCTTCCTTTGTGAGGCCCATAGGTGCTTGTTGGCTTTGGTTCCAAGAAGAGATTTTAGCTATGCATTTTCCAAGGAACTGTTAGGATCTGGAGTACTTGGAGAAGGCTTAAGTTACTTCTGCATTCAGAGATGGCTATGAGCCTTGGGGCTGGGGACACAGATAGAATGTTAGTTGGTCTCTACCTTAGGATGTGGAGCCCAGAAAGAGAAACTTCCCTGGGTGGGGGCCTTGACTTTGAAGGCTATATCTGAATCTTGATCCCTACTTCTTTTTCTCTCTGCCTCCTGTCCATCAAGATGTGAGTAGCTTCTTACAAGCTTCACTGCCATGGTGTTTGGCTTCATGATGGACTAAACCTTGGTAATTGTGAGCTGTAATCTTTCAGCATATAAATTGTTTATGTCAGGTACTCTGTAACAGAAGCAGAAAGCCTTGCAATATCTTCAGCGGTCTGTTTCTCTTATGAAAATGAGAATCAAAGTCAATAGAGAGAAAAAAAAACCAAACAAGCCAATAACTGTGTATTGATGAACTCAAGGCTTTTGAGTAGGAGGAAGTAGGATTAAAAATAACACTAGGAAAAGTAGTTATGGCAATACTAAAGTGCTGAATCCTGACTATTGAGATGCCTATTGAGCTGTGTTTCCAGGCAGGCTACCTCCCTGCCACACACTCAGGTTAGTTTATAAACTGCACAAGAGTGGCCTGACCTCATGAGTACTGACAACATATATTGTTCAGATATCAGCGCATACACTTTAAGAATTCTAGAAGGGAGATGGAAAGATGGCTTGGTACTTCAGAGCACTTGCTGATCTTGCAAAGGACACTGATTCAATTCTTAACACCCTTATCACGGGACTCATACTGCTTGTAACTTCAGTTTTGGGATAATTTGAAGCCTTCTGGCCTCTACCTCCCCAGGCATTTGAACACATGTAGTGCATATAAATTAAGGAAGATACAGAAATACACACAAATAAAAAGATCATTAAGGAACAAAGGATCTTTAAAAAGAAAAAAAGTAATTCTGGAAGCTGAACATGGCCACATACACCTGTAATCCCACTGTTGGAAAGGGGGAGACAACAGAATTACTCCAGAGTTCAAGCCAGCCTCATCTAAATAATGAGTTCCAGGACAGTCAGGGATGCCTAGTGAGATCTTATCTTTAGAAGGAAGGAAGGAAGGAAGGAAGGAAGGAAAGAAGAAAAGAAGGAAAGAAGGAAAGAAGGAAGGAAGGAAGAACAAACTTCATAAAGAATTTTGGAAGTATGGCTATATGTTGATGCTGATTGTTTACTTGTGAGTGGTTTAGGTCTCTCTGAGACTTGTTGGCCATAACCCGTAATGAGAGAGGAATCCTGTGAGCCAATAATGTGTAATTCAGAATAGGTAACTGAAGTTGCATAAGATTATTGGCAATTGAGCTTCAAGTATTTGTTAATAGATATATTTTGTAAATGTAGAATAACATCTGTGAAAACTTGGTCAGAATACTTAAGTTATGCCCATGCCAGAAGATATAAGCTGAAGACATGTCCCAAATAGATCCAAGAAAGACCCTTTGAAAGTAAATAATCAGTACCGTTCAACCTAATAATTGCAATTATTAATTTTTATATGTTTGAATTGACATCATGGATGAATTTTGTCTGTTTTAAATGGGAATACTTTGGATTACATAACCCAACTGGAAGTTGTTTCTCTTTACTTCACAAGGAATGCAATGTTAATTCTGAGGTGTTGATGTTTTACAATGCCCAATCAAGACACAAAGGCAAAGAGCACAGAGAAAGCAGTGGATAAGCAACAAGGGACCACCATCAGGTAAGCAAGTGTCTGTGGTCATCCACAGGGGCATTGAGTGGGTTTAATGCTTTTGTGAGAAACTGTCTCCTGGACTGCAGTGTTTACCCAAACACTGAGCCCTTTCTAGAGTTTGGAAAGAAATGTTTGACAGGCATACCCTGATCTACAGAGACAGGCTTCCAAGTGGCCGTACCATCAGTAGTAATGTGACCTTGTATTGTTCTTTCCTCTAGGGACTATTCAGATCTTAAGAGACTCCGGTGCCTGTTGAACGTTCAGTCAAGCAAACAGCAGGTGAGTGTTTACAAAGGCTGTCGTGTGTGAACAAACACCACAGGTTTCTGCAGGGTCCATTTCACCTCCTTGTGTACACTCTCTTTGTTCGTCCTGAGTTGTCCTTGCTTCCTCTGGCTGCTGCCCTCACTTGGGTCAGGCTGGGCCAGGACTTGGTTGGCATCCAACCTTCTTGTTTCTCTGCTTGTCTCCATGTGTTCTAACCATCAGGACTTGAATTCTTCAGTCTGTAAACAGCCAGTTCTGTCATTAAATGCCAATGGTTACCTTTCAGAGCTTCAGGGAAATTCATTCTCTGTAACACAGTTTACCACATCTTCCTCCTCTCTGTGCCCCCTTGCCCTCTTCTCCTTCATAGAATACACCCCATAATCCTTCTCAAATTGCACCCCACCAAAGAGCGGGGTGAGGTTTTGGTTATTTATGTGGTGGCATTTTTTTTTTAATGCTTTTATTAGTCAAGAAAAGAAAGGAATTCTGGATTATCTCTAAACCTCTCTTCTTAGTTTTGCTTCTGGAAGACTTTGGAAAGGCCTGAGAGTAGAGGTCTATGGGTTTGGGCAACAACTTAGCAGCCCTCAGAACGACAGCAGACTCTCACGCAGCACTGCTGAAGGCTCAGTAGCAGGGAGGGGCTTGAATCCTGGTCACTTGTCTCTGGGGTCTCTACTATTATACTTTCAAAGTTGTTTAAGAGTTCCTGAGGCTGGCAATGGGGTGATGATGTTTTTTGCCTTATGTCATACAAACTCAGCAGAGAACCATAGCATTTTATGTTTATTTTAGAGAGTGGCTTCCTCGGGGCTTGGTGTCCTATGAAGGGCAGACAGGGCAGTTTATGCACGTGGAGTACTTCTTTCATGCTGGTGCCTTGGCCACACTTTTACCTTCTTAGTATTTACAGCATCCACTTTCACGGATGGAAGAGCTGCAGCACGCGGAAATGAGCATCTCAGGATAAGAGTCTGCTCATGGAATACAATTTCCCAAATTTGCACGGTGTGCCCTAGCCATGGAGATGCTTCTCAATGAGCTGGAAAATTAACTTATAGTTAAAAATTCTTGAACAAGTCAAAATGTCCTTAAAATGGCTTTTCTGTGTCTTCCATACTATGCAATCCCTGAGGTCTCCTCTTCCACCCTTATTTGAGAAGGTACCTCACCTCTGTTCTGTCTTAGATCCCATTCCCCACGCCGCACATCCTCCAGTGTGACCACAGCACCCCATGCTACTTGTTCTCGCTTTTTCTTCTAGAACTTTTCCCTGTGAGGGCTGTCATGTTTTCATGACAAATCGATGGCCCCCTCCTCCATACACAGGTGCTTCCCCCCTCCGGGGAACTCTTTCTCCGTGGTGGCAGCTTTGTCTCTCGCCTTTGTCTCTAGCCTTGTGGAGGCTTGTGGTCTCACTTCCTGATAAGATCCTGTCACCACCAGCAACGTTGACTTATCTCCCGGTTCACCATTTATGTATTCCGCATGTTTGGGGCTAGTTTTTCCTAAGCTGAACTGTGACCATGGGTCACCGTGAACATGAACAACCCCGGACCTGGCCAGGTAAAGAAATGCCTACAGTGTTTCTTGATTTGGCTAGGGGATTAAAGTTTTCTGTGTTGAAGTTCATATGGACTAAATCTCCTTCCCCTCCATTATACCACTCCCTTGTTGCCACCTGGCAGGGTTGACTAAAATCAATGTAAAGATTTCCCCTCTTTTAGCCAACCTGAAATTCTCAATCATTTGTCTGACAAGTTCATATCATTTTGCTAAATCTTTATACATAAGCAATGTATATTTAAAATGCTTGAATTATTTGGCAAGCAGGGAGCTGTAAGGGAGCATGCAGTGACTGGCCTCGCTTGGAGGTTGGTTCCTAAACTCCTCAGATTCTAAGCCTCATTCTGCTGGGGAAGTTCCTGAATCTATTATCCTGATGCCAAATGTGTCTCTGCTCTCTGCTCTCCTTTTCTGAAACAATGTAAATATGTATGTAAGAATTAAGACAGACAGACAACTCAGGAATTCCCTTGTGCCTCACGTGTTTAAGGAAGAACGTAAGGAACATATAATGGTACACAATGTGAGGAGTTTATCATAAATTAAAACCAGAGCCAGACATAAAATTAAACACAAGGGCCTGGGGAGCTGCACGAGAAACTCCCAGTGACACACACACACACACACACACACACACACACACAGGCCCGTACTTGCTTCTCAGATTTGCAATGGCCCATTGGAGGAGGGACATTCATGACTTAGCTCCCCTTACTAGAATTCTGCTGAAGTGACCTGTATATATACATATGCATATATATATACATATATATATATATATATATATGTATATATATATATATATGGCGTATGATGTGCCAGAGAGATGGTTTAATGGTTAAGAGCACTTGACTGCTCTTTCCCAAGGTCCTGAGTTCAATTCCCAGCAACCCCATGGTGGGTCACAACCATCTGTAATGAGATCTGGTGCCCTCTTCTAGTGTGTCTGAAGAGAACTCTAATGCACTCACATACATAAATAAATAAAATTTAAAAAGCGGTGGTGGGGGGGTTTGATGACCAATTACTATAAATTCTAGGAAAAAAAATAATGCAGTCTGTGTTTGGGGAGAGTTCCTAAGAAGAGTTCCTTCCTTTGATTCTCCATGGAGCCAGGGTATCATTGTTGAATTGTGCTGTGGCCTTTGCCTCTGCTCATTGCCCTGACAGCCTTGCAGGACTGTCACATCAGACCTGTTTGTCTATGGGATTCCTGATGCCTGGTAGACCTTGGTCCATGGCTACTGTCTCTCCTTTCACTTTCTATCATAACAAGTCCTGGGCACCAACTTTGTCAAATGTTTCCCAAGCCCATGTTCAAGTTCCTTCTGTCCTGTACTGAAAACCCCTTGATCATTACATGTCCATAACTTCTCAACATATCTAGTATGCCATGTCTTCAGCAGGTGTGTGGACTGGGTGAACTCATCCCTGGTGGTTTACTGGGGGGAGACTTGGCTGGGGACACAGTGAGCATTCATGTGACAGCTGCACTCTTGAGTAGCTGCTTATGTTGGGCGTTGTGTGATGTACAAGGTACATAAGAACATAAGATGCAGTCTTTCTGCCGCCATTTGCATCAGTGAGCTGGGAAACTCCACAGCCTTCTATGATCAGTGGCGCAGCTGGGATGGAAGTCTTCCTGCTGCCATTTGCACCAAGGAGCTGGGAGACAGCCTTCTGTGCATAGCCTGCCAGGAGAGAGTGATCTCCCAGCAGGCTTTCACTTTTGAGCACAGAGGTGAGACCTCCATCTTCTCTCTGGAGGGGACCCAGCTAGGAGCACACAGGGCCTAAGATCAGTGGAGCAGCCCACCGCCATTTGCACTGGGTACCTGGGAAACTCCACAGTCTTCTGTGCATAGCCTGCCAGGAGAGAGAGAGAGAGAGAGAGAGAGAGAGAGAGAGAGAGAGAGAGATCTCCCAGCATTGCTTTCACTCTTGAGCTCAGAGGAGTAAGGACAGAGGCTTACAGGCCCACAGGAGGAACAAACTCTAGCCAGAGACAAGAATACCAACTAGCACCAGATGGTGAAAGGCAAGCACAAGAACCCTACCAACAGAAACCAAGGCCACATGGCAACATCAGAACCCAGTTCTCCCAGCACAGAAAGTCCCAGATACCCCAACACACCGGAAAAGCAAGAGTTGGATATAAAATCGTATCTCATGATGCTGATAGA
>BDUI01000176.1:186774-204274 GCA_002335545.1 Apodemus speciosus
TTCCTCCTCCTTTCTTCTTCTTCTTCTTCTTCTTCTTCTTCTTCTTCTTCTTCTTCTTCTTCTTCTTCTTCTTCTTCTTCTCTCTCTCTCTCTCTCTCTCTCTCACACACACACACACACACACACAAACACAAACACAAACACAAACACAAACATTGGTGGAAATAAGGAGAAAAGCAAAAATCCCTTTAAATATGTACTTTAACATGGAAGAAACCCTATCCCCCAGGAAAGATGACAGACTTTCCTGTGAAGACCAGGCCAGGTTGTCAGGAAGAATACTGAGGAAGAATGCTATGTGGGTATTCATAGCACAGACCCTGTTGCCCTTGGATACTGAAATGCTGTTGGCATTCAGTGGCGTCCCCCTGCCCATGGCTCCTGCAGCTGTTGCTAGCCACTGTTCTTCCCTGGGCAGGGAAAGGTCTTTGAACTGGGGGCCTTTGCCCTGTACCCTCCTCAAAATTAGAGTATTAGAATGACCATATTTTTGATGAATTTTTCCATATTTCCACCAATGGAGAGTCTGAAGTATGGAGAGTCTGTGAGCACACAGAAAATGTTTTACACTGACTTATAGCCTACACATACTTTATTTTTTTAATTTTAATTTTTATTATATTGAACACAATATATATTTTTATACCAATCACAAAATGATGGACATATTATTAAATGAACATGTAAGGATAAAGTCTTTTTGTTTGTTTGTTTTGTTTTTTTGTAGAGTTTAAAATCTTGGCTCTTACTGTGGTACAAACCCAAAATAAGAACAATTTTTAGACATTGGAGTTCACTGTAATAAGTTCAATGTCCCTCCCATCACCAAAGGATTTTACCATAGTAGCTAGGCTAAGAGCTGACAGTTCTGCTGTGCCAAGGAATGAATTGTAGACACAATTATTTGGATATGATTTCCTGCTATGGTCAAAGCTATTTGACTTGAGTAACTGTCATCATTCTCAGCCCACTAGGAACAGGTTACATTCATTTAAGAAACGGTGTGTGTATTAAGATGGTCTATCCATGAAGTCATTCAAAAACTGTTTCATTGAACAATGGTTCTGCTTGGAGGGTGGCACAGACATTAGGTGAGGGTAAGATTCTGGTTCATTGGCTGTGATGATTTTGAAAAGCATTCGTCTCAGAAAAAGAGTAACTTATAAGGTCATCTTCAAAATTGATACAATAATTATAAATATCAAGCAAAAGATTCAGTCTCACTCTTGTCTCTTACAAGCCACCTCCAAAATTGTCTATGTTTCTTTTGGCTGTATAAATAATTTTGAAATATTTAGGCTGTTCTGAAAATCATAGTATAGTATAAAATCATCAAATAAACAACCCTACTAATAGAAAAGCTGAGAAAGAGAAACATGATTTCAAGACCATTATGTCACTTACTAACAAGCAGAATGTATATATGGATTGTACAATATTGGACATCTCTCTCCAATTACCAAATTAGAAAGACCACTGGGTGACAGCCAACAACTTTCTAATTCCTCATATTTTTGAATTTCGATCGATTAGGATATGTTGGTAATATTAATTTTCATATTAAGAAATATTAAGGAAAAGTGATTGTTACTTCCTGTTATTTTTGTTGTTAGAGGTGGAATTATGTTTGTGTGGGTTTG
This sequence comes from Apodemus speciosus, assembly GCA_002335545.1. Classification (NCBI taxonomy): domain Eukaryota; kingdom Metazoa; phylum Chordata; class Mammalia; order Rodentia; family Muridae; genus Apodemus; species Apodemus speciosus. The sequence continues at coordinate 188,415 of BDUI01000176.1, forward strand.
TTGAAAGATTATTTTCTTGCTGTTTCTACAGTGTAGTTTCCCTCCTTGTGTTGGTGTTTTCCTTTGTAGGAATATTATCCTTTGTAGGGCTGGATTTCTGGAAAGATATTATGTAAATTTGGTTTTTATCATGGAATATCTTGTTTTCTCTGTCTATGGTAATTGAGAGTTTTGCTGTGTATAGGAGCCTGGGTTGGCATTTGTGTTCTCTTTGGGTCTGTATGACATCTGCCCAGAATCTTCTAATGTTCATAGTCTTTGGTGAGAAGTCTGATATAACTCTGATAGGTCTGCCTATGTTACTTGACCTTTTTCCATTACTGCTTTTAATATTCTTTCTTTATGTATTTGGCATTTTGATTATTATGTGATGGGAGGAATTTCTTTTCTGGTCTAGTCTTTTTGGAGCGCTGTAGGCTTTTTGTATGTTCTTTAGGTTATGGAAGTTTTTGTATGTTCTTTAGGTTATGGAAGTTTTCTTCTATAATTTTGTTGAAGATATTTATTGTCCCTTTAAGTTGGGAATCTTCACTCTCTTCTATACCTATAATCCTTAGGTTTTTGTCTTCTCCTTGTGTACTGGATTTCCTGGATGTTTTGGGTTAGGAGCTTTTTGCATTTTATGGTTTTTTTTGACTGTTGTGTCAATGTTTTCTATGGTATCTTCTGCAGCTGAGAGTCTCTCTTCTATTTCTTGTATTTTATTGGTGATGCTTACATCTATGACTCCTGATCACTTTCCTAGGTTTTCTATCTCCAGAGTTGTCTCCCTTTGTGATTTCTTTATTGTTTCTATTTCCACTTTTAGATTCTGGATGGTGTTGTTCAGTTCCTTCACTTGTTTGTTTGTATTTTCCTGTAATTCTTTAAAGGATTTTGTGTTTCCTCTTTAAGGGCTCTACCTGTTTACCTGTGTTCTCCTATATTTCTTTAAGGGAGTTATTTATGTCCTCTTAAAGTCCTCTATAATGATCATGAAAAGTGATTTTTAGATCTAAATCTTGCTTTTCTGGTTTGATGGTGTATCCAGAACTTGCTATGGTGGAAGAATTGGGTTCCGATGATGCCAAGTAACCTTGGTTTCTATAGCTTATGTTCTATGCTTGCCTACGCCATCTGGTTATCTCTAGTGCTACCTGCCCTCCCTATTTCTAACTTGAGCCTGTCCTTCCTGTTATCCTGGTTTTGTCAGAACTCCTCAGAGTCAAGCTGTCTCTGTGATCCTGTAAATCTGGGATCCTGTGATCCTGAGATCCTGGGTGTGTCTGAGCTCCTGCGATGCCTCTCGGACCCTGAGATCCAGGTGTGACCAAGCTCCTGAGATCCTGGAATCCAGGGCATGTAAAAGTTCCTGGGGGTGGAGCTTTCTCTGGTCATTGTGGGACTGGCTTCGGAGTTTGTGCCCAAGGTCTGCTCAGAGCACTAGCCTGGTTGGTATGGCGGGGTCCTAGTTCCTCCCAGTGTTTTGTCCTCCTCACTGCTACTTAACAACAACTGCTTTTAAAATTAATCTTTACCTTAACATCCATGGTAATTGGTTTTATTCTATAATTTTCATTCTTTTGTTCACTATTTTCCAGGTTCCCTTTTGCTTCTTAATTTGAGACAGTCTCACTAAGTTGCCCAGACCACCTTTGAGTTTGTTCTGTACTCCAATTTTGTAATCCTCCTATCTCCACTTCCTAAGTACCCTGATAGCAGGCCTGTGCTTGAAGAGTTCTGCCTAGCAGGCAGCCCAGGGGTTGGTTGAGTCCTATTTTTCTTTTTCCAAAGAAACTGGGCTGTGCCCATGGCACAGGTATAACTAATAAATTGCCTGCTCTGGAGAGGGGATGCTATTGTTAGCAGTGGCTCTGGACAGCTGCAAATAGCTTTGTTGGTAGTAGCAAGCATAATTCCCAGCAAGTTCTGATCATGGGTTTTCCTTCTGCATCTGTGTACTGGGAACATGGACTGCAGGGGAACACATGGACATTCCTGGTAATAAAATCACAGGTCTAATGCCCTGCCAACCTCCATCTCAGCAGATGGAAGGATGAGTGGGTGGTGTTGCCAGGGAATGGTTAACACCTAGTACAGCCACCACAGATATCAGCCGGACTCATTATGTGCAGGTTTGGAGGAAGAGTGGAACTCCTCTAGAGCCCCAGAACAGATCTAGGACAGACAAGAGGACAGTTGGCCTGGGTTTTCAGGTTAGATCAGAGTCTTATATGGCAGGGGTATTTACAGTATTGTGGCAATGACTTATGTACACCCAAGTGAATGACATTTGGAGTCTGAAATACTTCCTGTAATTTCCCTATTTCCTTTGACTAAGGATGGAATTACAGAACCTCTGTGTTTCAGGCCTTTGTTAATACTGGCACCATGAATGATTAATGTTGGACTAGCTTGCAGAGCAGTATGGGGCATGCGTCTCCAGGCTGGACTTGCCTTCTGTAAACAATGACTGGCTGCACTTATGATAGCAAGATCCTGAGCAGGGCAGTGGTTGGAGCTGCCTTTTTCCCCTCAGGAGGATACTGGGCTGTGTGCTCACTTCTGCACTAAACATGTTCGGTGGTTAGAATAGTACAGGTTATGGGAGTCCTGGTGGTGGAGAAGGCTGCCATTGGGAAGCACCCGACACATAGATAACCTGGCACATAGACTGGAAGAGAACAAGAGATTGTGGCGAAGGTGGACTTAGAGGCACATGGGAAGACAGATCCCACAAAGCCTTGTGGGCAAGACAATGGATTGATTGTGATACTTTTATTCTGAGGGGTGGTGGGTGCTGTTACAGGCTTTGGGAAGCAAGAAAGATCCCTTTAACATTTTAAGAACATCTACTATCAGCTGTAGCTACACTCAAGGTGCTGAGTGATGAAGTATGTGCTCTCTGAGACCCAGCGGGACTTGAAGAACAAAGACTGTTCTGGGCAAGAGAACGTTCAGGGGAGCTTCTGTTGCCTTCCTTCTCTGTTACCCAGAAAGGCAGTGGGCTGCTGCTGCTGCCTCTGCTCCAGCTGCTCCAGCTGTTCCTGCAGAAGATCTTAATGTAGCTCAGGCTGGCTTTGAGCTTGATTTATAGTCGAGGAGGACCTTAAATTTCTGGTCTTTCCCAGCTCTAGGCTCTTCAATGTCTATCACCATGCCAGCCTCAGAAATGTTGTAAAGACAAGACAATGAAGGATTCTTGTTAGTTCAGGAGACTGGCCTTGAACTTAAGACCCTTCTCCTCAGCCTCCAGAGTTCTGGAATCTTGAGATCAAGGTCAGCTTAAGCTACAGAATGAAACTCTTCTCACAGTGTTTTGTTTTGTTTTGTTTTTTCCTCTTAGTACATGTGAGTAACTTCTTCAAGTGGTTAGGGCATTGATATTTATTAAGCCAGACGTAATTATTGGAAACCTTAGCTCTTTATTTTGATTTAGGGACAGCATGAACTACTACTAGGTCAGTTTGAGTCTCTGATTGAGGTCAGTTTAGAATGTCCTTGGACCACAGCGGTGAAGATGGTTTCTGTATGTTTTGCATCAGTGCGGGTCAAGGGTCACCAAGCTACAGTCCTTTACAGAGGAAGCTGAGATGGATCACCCACTTCCTCACATGCTTCCCTTCCCTTCCTAGCTGCGTACTGTCTGGGAACTGTCTAAACACCAACATGCCTTCTTTTTTTTTTTCTTTCAGAGAGTGGGTTAATCGTGCTCCATCCATTCATTTTCTGAGAGTGTTAATTTGTCTGAGGCTGCTAATGCGGGATCCATGTTATCAGGTTGGTTGGAAAAAAGTAAAACTGTTCTTCATTTGTGACAAAAGTAAAATAATGAAATTAAAAACTTTTTTCAAAGTGAACCATGTTAATGTTTCTGTCACTAGTCAGGACCTTACAAATGTGACATATAGCTTACCTGCTGCTGGAAAAGATTATGAAGAAGTGATTTGTAGACCCATATATCTGCTTGTTTGTACTTAACCTACAATGTTCAGTGACTGAGTCCTGGTTTATGTGTTCACTGCTACCAAACCTTTGAATCCATTTCAAGTTGAAGGAGGTATACAGTAGACCACACACCAAAGCATGTTTAAAGTCACAAAACTCGCTAGGGCAAAGTCAGCAGTGATGAGAGGGGAGCTCGCTGTGTGACTCCAATAGCAGCCCTTAGAGACAGCAGGGCTGTAGCCTGTTAGCTACCAAGATCCCATCCTTCCCAGCTTCCAGTGGGCAACTCTGAGGCCAGGCGAGCACAGGAACTCCCTCTGTTGGTGTCAGGGGAGGCCTGTAGCTAGAATCTTTCCTTTTTATCACAAGTGGTATTTTAATGTGCACAGGAACCCATGGGAATCCCAATGGATACAGATTATTCCTCAGGAGGTAGAAACAGGCCCCTGATTCTACATTTCTTTTTAAAGATGTATTTTTATTTATGTGCATGTGTATGTGTCTGTTTTGAGTGTGCATTACATGTCTGCCTGTGCCTATGGAAGCTAGGAGAGGGTGTTGTGTTCCAGGTATTGAAGCTGCAGGTGGTCATGAGTGACCTAGATATGGGTGCTGACAATCAAACTCCCATTCTTTGCAAGAGCAGCAAGTGCTCCCAACCACTGAGTCATCTTTCCAGCACACTTCTGCATTTCTAATATAATTCCAGGAGATATCAAGGCTGCTGGACCATTGTTTGCCTTGGATAGCAAGGGCTTAAGTGCTTTAACGGTGAAAGTTTAAAGAATGGCCTACCCAAGGAATCCGAGCTATAACCTTATTCTTTCTGGCCTGGCTTGGAGGGAGGGAGGGAGCTGCAGAGTATTGCTATTTGCCAAGTTTACTGTGTTTCTGAAGCACCTAGAAGTGTTTCCAATCAGTAGGTCTGTGGGTAGGCAAAGAGAGTGCCAGGTCCTCGGAAATGAGGCTGCTGGCTGGGCTGACATGGAGTGAGCCACCTCATGGCTGCTTCTATTCAACCCTGCTGATATCTGGAGAATAATAACTTATTTGAAAATACAGTTGTTGTCATTGTTGTTTCTTCCAAAGGTTCTTGTTTTATGCTGAGTCCTTACAAACTACTGGGAATCCATACTATCCAGACTCTTATTGTTGATTCAGTTTTATTGGTAGATTTTTTTTAAATTTCAGCCAGAATGTTCCTATTCATTTCCCCAGTCATCATCTTTCCCAAACTTAGCACCAAAACAAAATTTGTCTCCCCTTGGCTGGAGTGTTCTGGGGCTCTTGGTCACAGTTTACTTTCTGTTCAGAGACTGACCACCTTTTTCACATATATTCTAAGTTGGCCTTGTGCTGTTACAGCCCACTGCAAACCTTTCTTTGCATGTGTTGTTAGGGTTTCTACCAAGTGGCATTCTGACCTGGTTGTCCACAGTTGTGAGCTGCTATGTAGAGCTGGATAAACCATGCTTTTTACAGCTACTTCTGCCAAGTGATATGAGCTGCATATAGAAGGAGGAGGATGTGTTTAGCTTTTCCTGCCAGGCAAGGGTGTGCTGACTGCTCCTAATCCATGAATTCCAGCCCCACAGGGAGGCCTGATAAGTCTCCATATGAATAAAAAGACCAAATGCAGAATATTAAAGAGCATTCAAGAGGAACAGCCAGTTCTCAGACTTGTAAGACATTGACAAAGGTTTTACCTCAGAATACCTTGTTTGCTGAGAAAATTAGTGATGATTGATCTGCTTTTAAAGTATTGCCTTGGTCTATGCTGCTTTTGATTGATTGGCAGAAGGTAGATTACACTCCTCTTTAAAGCAAAGAATGCACTGACTACTTTGTTTATGATATTTTGATACATACTGGCCCAGTGTCCCTGGTTGACAGGCTTTCCATAGAAGGGGATTCTCCCCAAGCCTCTGTTCCTGGTATGCCTTCTGAACAGAAGACTCTGTGCTCTGCCAGTTGTATAACGCTTTGAGTTGCCAAGAATTCTTGGCCAAAATCACAAGGCCATGCTAGGGATTACTACGAAGTACTCCAGTGAATGTCAGTGAGCCTTTGCCGTCACTGCTCTTTCCTCTACTCTACTTCGAGTCAGTGTGCGGGCCTGGTCCGTCTCCACCTCTCATGGACAGTCTTCCTGCTCATGGCCTTCTTAAACCACATCATGGGTTTACAGGGGAACCATCCGCCATGCTGCTGGGAACCCTCTCCTTTCCTCTTCTTAGTTATTTGAAATGTTTGGACTCTCGTTCAGGTCTCTTCCTTCTTTCAGGACCAGTGTCGTCCTTCTGGCCAGGTTTTATTTACTTCTACTGATATTTTTTTTCTCATGGTGCCTCTCCTTCAGGTTCTAGTCATCATTAAATTATCTTCTCTCTTTCTTTTTGATTTTATTCATTTTTTTCTTTTTTTTTCTAAATCAGAATTTTTACTATGTAGTCCAGCTGACCTCTAATTCAGAACCTTCCTGCTTTAAGCTCTTGAGCGCTGGGCTTAGAGGCCTAAACAATATAATATGTGGATACCTGAACACATTTCTTTCTTTGTCCCAGTGGTCCAGGTCTTCTTACATTTATGACTGTAAATTTTTCTTTTCAGTATTTTTAAAATTTAGTTTCTATTTCTCTCTTTCTCTGTCTGTCTGTCTCTCCCTCTCTGTCTGTCTCTCTCTCTGTATGTGTGTGTGTGTGTGTGTGTGTGTGTGTGTAGGCAGATAACAAAACACATGTGGAGGTCAGAGGACAGCTTATGGGAAGTGTTTCGCTCTATCCACAGTTTGGGTCTCTGGAATGGGGCTCAGGTCATCGGGCTTGGCAGTAGTTGCCTCCATCTGATGAGACAATTGACTCATGACTTTACTTCTTAAAACATCATGTTATCTCCCCAGTCTACTTCTTCCTATCAAGTCCATGTACCACTCAACTTACACATAGAACTTAAGGTATACATTTTACTCAGGAAGCCAGTTAGCTAGCCAGCCATGTGTAGCCAGGCCTTTTTCCTTGACCAAGATGGCTTAGAGATTTACCTTCTAGTGTGCAGAGGCTTAGGTAAATGCTTCATGAAACTTCCAACTGCAGGAGAGATGAAAAAGAACAGAGAACCCATTTATTTTAGTATATTTTTATTTTATGTTCATTATTGTTTTGCCTGCAGGAATGTCTGCGTGAGGGTGTCAGCTTGTGGAGTTATAGACAGTTGTGAGCTGTTATGTGGGCACTGGGAATCGAACCTTGCTCCTGTGGAAGAGAAAATCTGTGCTCTCAACCATTGGTCCATCTCTCTAGTCCAAGAAATCAATTTTCTTATTTTAATTTTAATTTTTATTATGTTCAACACAATATATATTTTTATAAAAATGATGGACATGTTATGAAATGGACATAAATAAAGTCTTTTTGTTTGTTTGTTTGTTTGTTTTGTTTTTAGTAGAGCTTAAAATCTTGGCTCTTACTGTCTTACAACCCCAAAATAAGAACAAGTTTTAGACATTGGAGTTCATTGTAATAAGGCTCTGCTCCCAATGCCCCTCACATCCCCAAAGATTTTACCTCCAGGAAATCATTTTTAAAGATATAGTTATTTAGAATATTTTTGTATTAGAGGATTTAAGTCAGGTTTTAAGCATAGATGGAGTCTCCCACAGGATAAATGTCTAACAAAGCTAATTACAGCGATTCCTAACACATTGTTTGTCAGAGGCAAGAGTAGGCCCTAAAGGGACGCAAGCTGCAGTTGGCCTGAGAGATGATGGTAAAAGGTTGTGGCGGGAGGCCCTTTTCTGCTGTCCCTTGACCACATGGTAACAGGGGCAGCACCACATTTGCTTGTGGCTTTGCTGCTCTGAAGAGCCCTCCCTCTTACCTAGCACCTGAGTGCTGTTTGCTTCGTCCTATTTTTAAATCTTGGCATCTCCAAAATGTTCTGTCCCCTGTTACCATTGTCGCTCACAGCGTCCGAGCTCCTGACCTCACCAAGTATCATTTGTTGCTGCTGCTCTTTGTCCACGAGTTGGTATTTTTAGCCTTGGGAGTTTCCCAAGTTTAACTTTTTTTTTTTTTAAATGATAGAAAGAAGTACAGAGAAAGGAGGTTGCAGTTCTGAACAATGTTTTTTGTTTGTTTGTTTTAATTTTGACAAAACTTGACACAACTTTTATAGTCATTAACAATTTATCTCAAGTATGAAATGCCAAATAATAAATATTCTTTGTTTATGTTAGAACTTGAAGAACAGTAAAATGTCATACAACTTAGTAAGGGAAATTACTTGTAAAGCATGAGCCTCTTGTCCTTCAGTATGCTCTTTTGCTTTTATTTTATTAGGAAATACTCCATAAATTGGGTGGTATTGAAGACCTCGCTCAGGTAAGATTGGTTCTGTGGTAGCTGACTTTGCCTTTACATTCTGGGTTAAATTCTGGTCAAGGATTAAATAAACATACAATAGTAGGCTAAACTAGGTGGCAGGTTCGGTCTAAATATTCATCCTTAACATGCCCTCAGGCTAGAGGTAAATGCAGTAGGCAAGAAAAGACCTCTGGCTTGTCTGGCTTGTCGTTAGAAGACACAGAGGGGATTCGGTTGTGTTTGAGCTCCCATCAAGTGATGCTAATTCTCAAGGCAGTCAACAAATGCTTGTCTTGTGTCTGCTGCCTGCTGGGGCAGGAGCAGATGAGGTTGATAATGGTGGTCATGAGACAGAACACTCAGAGGCAGAGAGTGATTGGAAATATTGTTCTTGATAATTAACCTCATTTATCCAGGCTGTTGGGGGAAAAAGCCTGGATAATGTGCTGTAAAAAGTCACATTAAAACATTTTGCTGTGTTTTAAAATAAATTTAAAAAGCTCTTAAAGGCAAATGTTTTATGTTAATGATAACAAGATCATTGCCAAAGGCCATCATTGGCTGGCCAGGTCACTTACCACGATGTAAGGAAATATGAAGTCATTACAAAGTATCCACCCTTCATTATGTATTTGTAAGTTGAAGATAATGTAAGGAATGATCTTGATTTTAGGCTTTTTTTTTTTTTTTTTTTTTTTTTTTTTTTTTTTACATTGAAAACAATTTTCTAACAAGCTCCCCTCATGTCGTATAGTATCTTAAATTATATTATGAGGAATGGCTAACAGGCAACTATATAGGCTTGGCTTATTGAGAGAATAAAAAAACAATTTTAGGGCCTGTCATTAGTTGGAATGCCCAGTCTTCTAAGACCTACGGTAAGAAAGGTGATTATTTATTTGTTTATATATTTATTTTTAAATTTATTTTAGTTTTATTTTTTCAGGATAAGAGGTTAGGCAAGTACTCTACTACCAAACTCTATCCAAGCCTTTATGCTTATTTTTTGTTTTTTTTTTTTAAACTTTTGAGATGGATCTCACTCAGGTAGCTTCAAATTGGCAGTCTTCTTGCCCCTCTAGTAGCTAAATAACAGGTCTATCCGCATCCTGATATTTTATTTACTTATTTATTTTGCTCACCATGTAGCCCATGCTGGACTAAAACTCCAAATGACTCGCTTCAGCTTCTTGAAGGCTGAGTCCTGTTAACAGACCAGCACAAAGGGATTTATGGTAAATTCACAGTCTCGAGAACTCATTCTGAGCAATTAATAGAAGATCATGCCTAGTGCAAATGTTACATTTGAGTATGAGATCCCCGGCCGGTCTCCTGTGCTGATACTTGGTGCCCACCTGTGGTGCTGCATGGAGAGGCCCTGCGAGCCCGGAGGCAGCGCTAAGCAGGAAGAAGGAGGGGCCCCAGGAGGCTGCCTGCCCGGCCGGCCCGCCCCTTCCTGCCTCTCGCTCCGCAGCCAGGAGTTGAACATCTTTTCTCTGCCTCTCTTCCTTTAAATGGTTTCTCCCAGTGTTTGTCACAGCTCTGGAAACTGAACACAGTCAGCTTAAATTCTGGGCAAGCTTTTAAAATGTTTGTTTGTTTGTAGATGAGTGGTCTGTGTTAACACACACACACAGATGAGAATATCAGATCCCATTACAGATGGTTGTGAGCTACCACGTTGCTGGGAATTGAACTCCGCACCTCTGGAAGAGCAGCCAGTATTCTTAGCCATCTCTCTAGCCCCCTTGTTCAGCTTTTAAAGAGAAATCTAACTGAAGATGTACCTCACTGAGCCAAGTCAGTGTCCATATGTTGTAAAGGGTATCACCACTTTAACGCCTGCATCCACATTGTCTGTGCTTCTCCGAGCCTATTTCTTAAACGTTTTGCTGCAAGGTAAATCAAGAATCAGGTTACTAGTCATATCTTACATAAACAACACCATGAAACCATTCAGTTCAAGTCCTTCTGGGATTTTTGAGAGCTTTCAGAATTTCTTCAACTTTTTGGGCATTCAGGAAGAAAGCATGAATCACTAAACCCTATGTCCCACCCTTGAGTGTCACAGGCCCAGGAGTACTAAGCCGTGCTTTAGTTACCTTCCTGCCTGCCACCCGGGGCTCGTCCTAAGACCTGCACTCTTGTTTCTAAGTACTTTTGGTGCCAGCTTTCTGACTGGCTTGTTGGGTTGGTCTTTCATGCAGTACATGGAGGTCGTGGCCGACGAGTACCTGGGCTACGCCGAGGAGCAGCACTGCGTCGACAAGCTGGTCAACATGACGTGTAAGCACTGTTGCCAGGCACCCAGCGAAGCTCCTGGACTTGCTGGGGAAAGGAGTGTGATCTTTGTCACAGGAGAAAGAACACCTGCTGCTCTTACTAGTGTTCCACTCACATGGGGTGTGCCTTTGTGCCAATGGTAGCACATGTCCCCATGGCAGCACTTTCTTTGGCAAGCATATTTGTTTCAAAGAAGTCTTTTGTACAAGTGACATCTGCTGTGATGTTGAAAGAAAATCTGTGGATTTCTGGGAAAATGTCAGACTTCGGGTTTTTTGCTTCTAAAGATGGGTAATAATTATGCTTAGCTCATATAATTTAACCTACCCAGAACATGAAAAAGAAAACTGAGAATGTCCCCTGAAGACAGCAGTGTGGAAGCTGTGGCCTAGGCGTGAGGCATCACAGGCATCCTCTGGCTTCCTTGGAAAGCTTGACCAGTTTCTCTTTCATCTCTCTCCTACTGGCCCTCCCCTCCCCTCCCCCTTCCAGTCCCKCTAGGTGTGGCCAGCCACAGGCTTCCTGCTGCTTGCCATGCCAGCTCAAGCCCATTGTACTTGTGTGGACAGACTGGTTTCTCATGCTTGCTAGTTGGGCGCATGGTGGCTGTAAGGGGCAGGGGAGATGCCAGGCACCAGGAAGTTACTCTGAGGACAGCTCTCTCAGTGCGGGAACCTTCCCAGGTTTTATGTTCTGCCTGGCCTCCCTCCTTCTTGTAAACTCGGATCTTTACAAGTAGGTCTTTTAAGTGCATGCCTTGACCTTATAATAAATAAGGTTCAGGAACCCATTCAACTTTAAATATAAGGGGAGTTTGCTTCTGTGATATTTTCAAATTTATTACACTCGATGAGCTTCTAGAGTTGAAACGTTCATTCCTGTCTGTTCTCTACTGTTCCTTTTGTGGGTCTCTGCTCCCACTTCCTCTTTCTTTACTTTCCCATACTTCTGAGGACCCAGGGTTTCATGGCTACTGCCTCTTTTAATCTCTCAATCTCCCTTTGAATGATTTCTTTCTTTAATAGATATTTTTCAAAAACTTGCTGCTGTGAAAGACCAAAGAGAATGGGTCACTGCAAGTGGAGCCCACAAGGTGAGTGGGTCCTCTGAGTGCCAGGTTCCACTCTCCAAGTTCAGAGCCTGATACTTAAGCTACATGTCATTATAAGTCGTAAGACTATTCACCCAGTCTAAAATGGTTTCTCTACTCATCTTCTTATGTTATTTACAAATAAACAAATGAAATTCAGTGAGTAAAAGATATATGTTTACATATAAGCAAAACCCATCTGTCTTGTAGGGTTTTATTAGTTAGAATAATATGAGATCACCATTTTTTGTAAGTCAGAGATAATTGAGTATAGCAATTCATGGGATGCAGACTCACAGATGGTATATAATTATAAACATGTGGATCAAGTATTCACTTTAAGGGGCTGAAGATACAGTTCAGAGAAAGAGCATATACCTTGGGTCCTGGGCTCTGCATTCCCAGTAATCCCTCCCCCCCCCATACACACACTCACTCATGTCAGTGTGTACCTTAAAATAGATGAATGTGTCTTTAGTGGTAACAGACTATATTTATTTTGACATTTAACAGGCAGATATGTAGAGCTGATTTCAATAACCTGTTGAGTCCTCTTCTCTCCGAAAGTCACGGTACATAGTGGACCACAATTGCCTCACTTGTGCTGCTTATGGTCTTATGCTTATGGGGGAGGGTCTAGGTGACACACAGTAGTTTCACTTCAACAGACAGTGATTTTATTGATGTTGCTTACAATTTGACAAAACAATAACATTAAGTTTTTAAGTTGGCTTAGCAAAAATTTTGAAAATGATGTTTGTAGAATTGAAGTTTGTGAAACATATCACACAATGGTGGACATCATGGAGGAGTCCAAGAAAGATGCCAACTTCAGCATAAGGAAGTGTAAAGGGATCCATGGGATGGAAACCAAAGTGCATCCCGGCATCCCAGCATCCTGGCAGAGCTCCTAGAGCTCTGACAGGAGCATGCTTGGCAAGGAAGTGTTGGGGGACAGGGGTCTGTGTTCTGAAAATTTGGGGGAAGATAATTTACGTTAATGAGGAGTCAGTGAAGGCGTTATTCTCCAGGGAAAGGCATGATGGATTAAGCAGTTTGGTCCTAGTTATAAAAGGTTATGTTTTCAGTAGTTCACAACCTGTGGGTTGTGGTACCTTTGAGGGTCAAAAGACCCTTTCACAAGAGTCACATATCAGATATTCTGAGTATCAGATATTTAGATTGTGATTCATAGCAGTAGCATAACTATACTTATGAAGTAGCAAGGAAGTAATTTTATGTTTTGGGATCACCACAACATGAGGAACTGTTTTAAGGGTTATAGCATTAGGAATGTTGAGAACTTCTACTTGTGTTCATACATATTTTTTTAATTGAGCAAAAGAAAAGAATCCAGAAAAAAAAAAAGCAAAAGGTCAGTGTCTGTGATTTTTTTAGAAACAGTACTCAACATTCAGGAAGCTTCTGGGACTTTGGTAATTATGTATTCTCTTCTCTTCTTCAGACATTAGTGAATTTACTTGGTGCCCGAGACACCAATGTTCTGCTGGGGACTCTTCTGGCACTGGCTAGCTTAGCAGAGAGGTGAGTGTATCTCAGCATACTCCTCTGTGCAGGAACTGCAGCATCATAGATGGGAGAGGTACAAACACACAGGCTAATCTCCTCAGTTAAAGCCTGGTGTGGGAGGCACATTGTAAAGAGCATAGGCTAAAGACTCACCTGGCTAGGAAGCACAACTTAAAATTTAAGTTAGCAAGGGATTTTTCCTTTTCTGACCTTCACTCTCACTTTCCAACTGCTGCTTGGAGGAACATCTCTGATGGTCTATCTTCTTTCTTTGGCCTTCAGAACTACTACATTTCTATGCCAGTTGACTCTCCCAGACCTTGTTTCTTTATTCTTAACTATACATTCCTCATAACATATATGACATTTTCAATGATAAAAGTTGGTTTTGAAAACCTGTTTTTCTATAGTGTCATTGTTTTAAATGAAAGAGCAATAAATATGTTTTTATGTTAATGAGCAGATTATTATGTTTTTGAGAACAGTATATGATTCCTTGTTTCTCTGTGGTCTCTCCTCACAACTCCTTACAAGGTATCTACGCTACTTTCCTATTGCTATGATAAAATGCCATGACCAAGGCAAATAATAAAAGGAAGACTTTATTTGGGGCCTATAGTTTCAGAGGGTGTGTCTGTGGCCATCGTGACAGGGAGCATGGCATCAGATAGGCAGACATGGACTGGAATAGTCGCTGAGAGCTTCTATCTTAAGACAACCATGAGGCGGAGAGAGTTAACTGAGGTTTGCCTGAGTCTATTGAAACCTCAAAGTCTATACTCAGGGGCACACCTACTCCAACAAGGCCACACCTCCTAATCCTTCCCAAACAATTCTACCAACTAGGGACCAATTCTTCAAATACATGTGCCTGTGGGGGCTATTCTCATTAAACTACCACATAAATTAATATGATCTCTAGGAACAAAAATGTGACTGGAGTAGTATATGCTTTTAGTAATTATTAATATTTGTGTATTTGCAGTCCTGAGTGTAGGGAGAAGATCAGTGAACTCAACATAGTAGAAAATCTGTTGATGATTCTACATGAATATGACTTACTCTCCAAAAGGTAGAGTCTTATCTTCATGAAAGTGCTCTTATGGTGGAATATGGACTTTGTATTAACTTAAATCTATGATCTTGTGTCATGGTCACTCAAGTTGGCTCCAGAATAAATTGTCTCATTCTTTCCCCTTCTCTCCCTCTCTCCCTCCCTCTCTCTCTCCCCTTCCCCCTCCCCCCTCCCTCCCTCTCTCCCCTTTCTTCCCCCTCCTCTCTCTCTTTCTCTCTCACTCTCTCCCCCTCTCCCTCTCTCGCTGTCTCTCTCCTTCCTTCTCTTGCTCTTTCTCCCTCTCTCAAAAGCTGTTTTATTTGTGGTAAAAAAGCTTTTTGGGGGGGGGGTCTGGAGAGATGGCTAAGTGGTTAAGAGTATTGACGGCTCTTCCAAAGATTCAAATCCCAGCAACCACATGGTGGTTTTCAACCATCTGTAATGAGATCTGATGCCCTCTTCTGGTATGTCTGAAGATAGCTACAGTATACTTACATATAATAAATAAATAAGTCTTTCAAAAATGTCATTTTTTTACATCATTGTTTATATTGTTAATTGAATATCATGAATCAGCTTTGCAGTTCTTTGCCATGCAAAGCAATATGAAGAAGCGAGGAGAAAGAGGTACAAAGAATGCAATCATATACTCTTGTGATTGGATCATTATTAATTTTGTTGTTACATTTGTCTAAAAAAAGATTAGAGAAGAAACTTTAGGTTTTTTTTGTTTTTGTTTTGTTTTTTGTTTTCATAATTTCAGATTAATGCATAGAATAAGGGAGGTTGCTAAAAGCCATTGTGTTTAAGGCACGTGACATTAAGATAACTGACTTATGATGTGATCACATGCTACAACTCACAACCAAAATTGAAACACAATGGATTTCTTTCTGTTTAAGCTGTGTACATTGCTCTAAAGCATGACTTTGTACAGATGGTGTTAGGTGTGTGCAGGCTTGCACATCTGCACTGTTTGGCATTTAAATCACAATTTTCTGAGAAGCCAGGAATGTAGAAATCCTAAGCAATAGAGATCTGATACTTGCAGCAATTTTTTGTATACCTTTTCAAAGCTGATCTAACACTGTTTTGCAAGAGCATTAGTGAGACAAGAATCTATGCTTTCAGGCTTGATTTGAACTCACTCATGGGGCAAGGTGGCAGATTCTATCACTGTTGAGTAAGATCAGAGCATACAGTGTGAGGTAGGGCCAGGTGGGGAGCACTCCTTGGGTCCTTGAAGGACTGTGGTACCCTGGAAGATGCAGTCAACAAGGCTCAGCACAGAATAGAAGTTCCTGATCAGAGTGAAGGGAGATAGAAGAAGAAAATGTCTTAGCACAGAGTGTGCTGTAACATAGAGCCAGATCCTGGGTGTGTGAGAGGAATGTGCTGGCAGGCTCAGCTGGGCCAAAGGAGGCTGTGTCAGAAACTAGAACAGTTCCTGAGAAGTCACAGAATGTAGCTAATTCTGATCAGTTCTTGTTCTTTGTCAGGACATTCCCTGTGCCCTCCCAAGTCCTCATTTTATCTACACAAAACTCTATTGTTCTTCATATTTACAGAGGAGGTAACATAACACATTTATTCAAGTTTTTAGTATGGTTTTTGC
>BDUI01000176.1:206774-221979 GCA_002335545.1 Apodemus speciosus
TATTGGTTTGTTTTGTTGTGTTTTGAGACAAGTTCTCTCTCTATAAGCCTGTCCTGGATATCACTATATAGACCATGCTGGCCTTGAACTCACAGAGGTCCAACTGCCTCTGCAGCACTGGGATAACAGATATATGCTTCTTGTCTTAGTTAGGGCTTTATTGCTCTGAAGAGGTGCAATGACCACAGCAACTCTTATAAAGGAAGACATTTAATTGGGGCTGGCTAACACTTCAGAGCTTAGTCCACTATTATCATGGTGAGAAGCATGGCAACACTCAGGCAGGCAGTCCTGGCACTAGAGAAGGAGCTGAGAGTCTACATCTGGACCCACAGGGGGCTGGAAGAGAGAAACACTGGGCCTGGCATGAGTGTTTGAACCCCCAAAGCCTAGTCAACAACACACTTCCTTCATACCTACTCTGACAAGATCATATGCCCTCATCATTTTAAATGAATAATGCCACTCTTTATGAGCCTATGGGAGCCATTTTTTATGCAAACCACTACATCTCACCCCTGCTTTTTAGTAGCTTCTACTATGCCATCAGCATCAAAAGAGATGGTTTGTCAAAATAGTTTGAAGTTGATAATTTTGGGGTATATATAGCATCATAACTATATTTAATGAATTAAGTATCTTGAATTGAGCAATGACACAAATTGGTACCATGTTTGGGAACATTCTATTACTTAATATTATTATAGGGCATAATTCAGCCCTAAGGCTGCCAAGTCAGAGCTACAGATAGTTATTTCTGCTCAAAGGAGACCACCATGCTTATGATCCCTGGTCCATCAATAAAGCTCATTCCAAGCTCTAGGCAGATTGGCTCATCCATTTTAATATCACTACAGATTATCAAATCAATATGTCTAAGACTGCATACCATTTCTTTATAGAATTTCTCGTGGGAATATTTCAGAGCATTAGAAGAGACTGCAGAGATATGAGCAACACACTTCATTAGTGATCTCTGCTGGGAAGACAAAGGAAAAGTATATAGCTTGCTGACAATCCCCTTGCTTTTACAAAAGCTTCAGTTCCTTGGAGGTATAGACTATAAATGTTTCACCAGTCCCATGACATAATAGGCTATTCCCTTGGCCAGAATAATTGCAAAGTTGTGTGTGCTGTGCTTGTGGGATGAAGATGATGGATGGAGATATTCTTGAATAGTTGCTATGTTCTTAATGATGCCTGAAATTCTATAATCATTAAGCATTATTTAGACTTAGTGATACCATCAGGCAATTTCTCCTCATTTGCTCAAGAAATGGGTTTTACATCACCGAAAGATGGGAGTTCTTCATATCTGAGGACTCGGTTTCCAACCCCATCCATGGTATGGTGTTAGAAAACTTTTCCCTGGCAAGGTGATATATGTCCACTCCTGTTGGATGTTTAATGTATCTGGGTATTTGGAAGGACGTATTCCCTGCTGGGCACCTGGGGTAGGTGCTAGAGGAGGAGCTACCTGGTGGCTGGTGCCCACAGTGTTCAGAGGCTGCTACTGCAGGGCAGTTTTCCAGAGGCCCATCTAGGCTTGTATACCTGCAGCCTCCAAGGGCAGGAGCATTCCTGATCAGGCACAAGGATCACCACAGAGAGCTCCAAGGTAATTATGTCTACAGATAAGACCATCAAAGGAACTGTGCCTTGCCCCAGCTCTTGACAGAAAGAACAGAATGACCCAGATAGCATGGAGATTCTATTTGTGTTATGTGTGAGAACGTACAGACCCAAACAGCTGATGTCATGAGAAATAAATAAACAAACAAAGTAACCATATAAACCAAAGGGAGCAAAACAGGTAAGAGAGAGAGTCTGCGGTGGGAAGCTGTGCACCCATGGCACAGCAGACGAAATTGCAGAGAACAGGCCTGTGAGCTGTGGTCGAAGATGAGTAATTGAGGCTGGAAGGGAGGAAGTCACACTGCCAAGGTGGAAAACGACAGCCGGGTGACCCCACAGCCCTGCAGACTGGAAGGCCAGATCAGGCCTGGGATAGCCAAACAGAGGGCAAGCTTTAAACTTGTTTTCAGCCAGAGGAGAGGAGAGAACAGACAGAAAGGGCGGATAAGGCTGGGGACAGGTTGTGTGTGTGTGTGTGTGTGTGTGTGTGTGTGTGTGTGTGTGTGTGTGTGTGTTGCTGTCAAAAAGGCAGCAGAGTTTGAAGACTCAGCAGGATTGTTTTCTTGATAAGAGGGATTTGTAAGTGTGGGGCTGGGAGGAGAGGAAGGATGGTGGCCTCGATAGGGAAGGGATATAAACAGAACAAACAAAGAATGGAACTCAGAGGTGTCCTGACCGAGATGCACCCGGGCAAAGACTGCAGTAACTGCAAGAGTTCAGCCATGAGCATCAAAGAAGGCTGGGCACGGCCTCACATCTCACACTGCACCCAAACTTGGCTTTAACTGCAGCTGCAGATGAAGCAGTTAAGAACATGGAAAACTTCATGACCCAGAGGAGGCAAAGTATTCTATTTATTTGTTTGTTTATCATACAAAACACAAGTTTGTTATGGCATTTCATTGTGTTTGAGGGACAGAAGAAAAAGAATAAGCAGCCTGAACAATAGCTTTCCTTTCATAGAGACAGAAATTTTGTTTCTGACCGTTCTTCCATCGGAAGCCTGTCAAGTGCAAATGCTGCAGGACGTATCCAGCAGCTTCATTTGACGGAAGATTTAAGCCCTGTGGAAATCCAGGAAAACACTGTCTCTCTCCAAGCAGGTACCGGACTGAGCTTTGTTACTTAAGACCGCATTCTTTATTGTGTTGTTATCCCTTGTTAGAACATTAGTATAGTGGTGCGGTGTGTACACAGTTTGCAGGATTCCCAACGTATAACGGTAAAAATACATGAATGCCAGAGCCTTCTTCAGTGCAGGTCTCGGGCTGGAAGGTTAACAATACAAAGATGTGATCACTGCTAAAACACCTGGCTTGATCTGGGCTAGAACCATGTTTCCTGCACTTCCCTTCTTAGAACACCCTATTAAATACAAATGTCCCACTTCGCAAAAGGGCAACAGGTCTTGTTCCACACACCAGCTCCCAGGAGAAGAGAGTTGACGAATGCATGGCCTTTTCAAGGGAAGCAAGAGGCAAGCTGACTAAGCCCAGCCCTGGAAGAGCTTCCTCTGGCAAGCACCTGCCAGGGTGCCTGACCTCTGAGCTTAGTAGAGCAGCCACGGCCACGTAGTGTGTGTGCTTCTGCTCAGCCTGGACCCTGGAGCAGCCTGGAAAGGAGCAGAGGCTGCTGGAGGCTCGTGGAGCTCAGGGAGGCTCTGAGACATGGAGGGGGCATAGCAGAGGGTAATGGCATAAAACTGGCTTGCTTTGTTCACAGCTATGTCCTACTGGAGAACGGAGGAGTTTCCTCAGAGACACGTGAGGCCAGAGAACTAAGATCTTTCTTCTCTTTGACATTTATGTACACTTAGAGTGCCCTGTATGCCTCCACAGTCTTGTTCTGGGCTACCTATTTAAAGGT
This sequence comes from Apodemus speciosus, assembly GCA_002335545.1. Classification (NCBI taxonomy): domain Eukaryota; kingdom Metazoa; phylum Chordata; class Mammalia; order Rodentia; family Muridae; genus Apodemus; species Apodemus speciosus. The sequence continues at coordinate 210,276 of BDUI01000176.1, forward strand.
TCACAAGAGTCCATGTCAGCTGCTCTCAGAGCTCCTGGTCCTCTGGGTGTTCTTAGAGTGGTGCAATTGTTGATGACCACAGTGTGATTATAGGGAGAGCCAGTGCCTAGAGAGGGACACAGACTTGGAGGTTGGAATTCCCTATGCATTCTGCTCATTGGGGTACCTAGGGTACACACAGACAGTCTTCTGGGGCTGTATACATCACATGGGTGTGCTCAGCACCACCTTTCACATGTAAGAAAGCTAAGTAGTTAGTGTCATCTAAGTATTCTCTCTGTGTAGGCCATGTGATTTAGCCATGTTCCAACAGACCCTATGCCTCAGCTCTGCTCCTCTGATGGTAAGTCAGATATTGCAGTCAGAAGGGCATTCTGGGAATATCCTGGTGATGGATGGAAGAGTTCAGCATAACACACCCATGGAAGGGCTCAGGAGGAGGAATTGTGTCTCAGTATTCAATGCCACAAGAGGCAGCTGGTGAGCAGAAAAGGGCACTGCTCAGGACTCCTGGCCCTGATGAGTGGCAGTCTGTCACTCTCTCTAAAATGAAGAACACATTCTCAGTGCCAGGATTTGGGGATTGTACTGAAAGCAGTCATTCACTTACCTCAGGATTTGGGGATTGTACTGAAAGCAGTCATTCACTTACCTGCCAGTGTGTTGTATTTTTGATGAGTGCTGGCCACATGTCGGGTACTGGGGATTATGACAGATTTGGTTGCTTCCTTCCCAGCCTGCTGTGCTGCCCTCACTGAGCTGGCCCTCAATGATACCAATGCCCACCAAGTGGTTCAGGTAAGAGCATCATGACCAGGCCCCTTGGGTTGTAGTTTGTATTCCAGGATATTGGCTTGAAGACCCATCATGAAGTTTAAAAAATATTTTAACTATTTCTTCTCATTTAGTGCATAGAATTCCATTTTATAGTTTTGTCCGTCCTCAGTTAGCTTGGTTGAATCATGCTCCAGTTTGCTTTCCTGTTATGATGAAATGCTGACTAGGAGCAACTTCAGGCGGGAGAGGGAGAGGGTCTATTTGGCATAATCTTCAGGTAACAGCTTATCACTGAGGGAAATCAGAGAGCAGACTTAAGGCAGGAAACCTGGAGGCAAGAAAGGAAACAGAGGTCATGGAAGAGTGCTGCTTACTGGCTTTCTTCCTCTGGAGTATGTTCAATCTGCTTCCTTATACAAACCAAAACCACCTGCCTTGGGGTGGCACTGCCCACAATGGGCTGTCACTCAAGCCCCATAATTTAAATAGAGAGAGTTGTTTCGTTTGTTCATATTCTCCATCCTTTATTTTTATGACATTTAAATTACTTCACATTTATGTAGATCATTATATAATATTATTATATAATTCTGCAGTCTTTGGCACTTAAAAGTATTGCATTGGCATTTTTAGTATTGATTTTCCTGTTTGTTTATACTATTGTGAGGTTGCTTTACTGCTTCTGAATTGCTTGTCTCTGTTGCTAATGGTCACTGATACATGATCTCTTTATTTTTCCAGGAAAATGGTGTATATACAATAGCAAAATTAATTTTACCAAATAAACAATCAAATGCAGCAAAAACTAATCTACTACAGGTAAATAGTCTGTGTTGCTCCTTATCTCAACAATTGAGGCGTGGGGAGCCTGTGATAAATGGTGGGTACTTCTGGGGATTGTTTAGGTTAGCAATGGGCCCTATGCCTATGGGACGGACTGTGCTTGGAGATGGAGTCTATGAAAACCAGTGACTACAGAAAGCATGGAGACTGAGAGAGAGAGAGAGAGAGAGAGAGAGAGAGAGAGAGAGAGAGAGAGAGAGAGAGACTGGGGGAGAGAGGGAGAGCTTATTCAGTGGCTTCTTTGGTCATCAGCTGGTTGTACTTTCAGGAAACCTTTCCCTTATACAGTAGAATATAACAACAATGGAATGATGATTGTCAACTTTAAACACAAACCACAGTCAATGACATTTTGCCTTTGAAAAGGAAAGCCCAGGCAATGGACTTTGCTAGATGAGAAGGGGTTAAAAGGTGATGAGGAGCCTCTGGGCGTAGCTGCTCTAGGGCAACAGCTATCTCCAGGGGGAGTCTCAGCAGGATAGAGATGGGGAATTTAGAGAATTCTTGGGCACAGGTTGCATTCGAAGCAGCTTGGGTCTGTGTCTTGGACAGAGTGTCAAAGGCCCAAAGTAGACACAAAAAGTAGTCTCCTTGATGCTTTTCTGAGGAGTGAGCTTTAGGGGCTGTGGCCCAAGTGATACCAGAATGACAAAATTCACTTTTGTGGAGCTTCAGTTCTTCATTCTTACTAAGTCACAAGAGGGAGAAGACAGCGATGAAGGTCAGTGTGAATGTGAGTCAGGGGGCCGATTTGCCATGTTGGCGCCCAGCATGCCTGTTTTAATATGCCCTTGTTTCCAGTGGCTACTCCCTCGCAGAAGTTGTACGAATAGTAGGGTGTTCATAGCATCCAGCAGAGTGTGTGTCTTGAGTTCCTGCAGATCTTTGGTGGTTGGCTTCCCTGGCAGAAGAAGGTTATTTCTTATCTATTTGCTCATTTTGTACTTTCTAGAAAGAAATTAAGGGCTAGTGAGAAGTACGCAGGGCCACATCTCCAGCATGGCACAGTGCTGCAGTATCAGCCCCGGAGGCAGGGGAGGGATTCCAGGGTTGGTGGTAGCTTGAGTCTGGCCTGCAGCTGAGGGCAACCTCTTACAGGGAAGCTTCTGTGATGCCACTTTCTGGTGATTCTGGACTGAAAATATCCTCCTTGGTTGCACTGATCTTTAAGAGTCACATTCTTTTTCTTTTCCTAGTGTTATGCATTCAGAACCCTGAGGTTTCTCTTCAGTATGGAAAGGAACAGGCCACTCTTCAAAAGGTAAGAGCTTGGAGCAACGTGGCAGACGGTTTAAATGGAAGCTCCTTTCAGGCCGACCTGCTTCCACAGGAGCCACGGAGAGGGAATGGTTCATGCAAGCCATGCCTCTCCAGACGCCTTAGTCTCCACAGCCACCTCATAGGCCATATGACCACTGTACAGCTCCTCACAACTGCTTAGGCTCTGGTTTTAATTAAATATAGTAACATCTTGAATACATAGAACCACGGTATATACCTTTTTTTAACCATTCAGAAATTCCAAAGTTAGTGTGATCATTTCCTCTTACCAACCAAGAGTTTGTTTAGGTGCCCCTGATAGGCTGGGACCCAGCGATGGGCTAGAGGTGAGTTGCTAAGGCTGGTGGAAATTCAGGCTTTAGGAAGAAGACATTCGTTACACATATGGGGCATGCACACTAGTTGCATAAAATCTGAAAGAAGTCTGGATGTTATAACAAGCCCTTTGTTAAGAAGATGTAAATTATATTATTGCTTTATTCTTCTGTGATATTTGAATTTAAGGGAAAAGAAAATTATTATAAACTTTCATTTCATGGCCCAAAGCCATTCATTTTAATGACTTCAAACATTTTAAGAGGCCACAGAAGCCAAAACTTTGTAAATACATACCTCTCTACATTTTTTCAGTTACCAGCATTTTATTCTCATAAAACATTTAAAAATTAAAAGGACATTTACATCCTGGTGCTAAGTTTAGAACTGTAACAAATGATGTAAGTGCTAGTAAAAGCCAACAAACATCCTCTTTTAAAATGCTTATTGGCTGTAACCCCCAATAAATTACAAAGGAGGCTTTGGAATAATCTGCTTCAGTTATATTGTCTTTTATTGCCATAGAAACAAATAACGTGAGGTCCACTCCTCCACAGTTCTAACTGTGACATGCAGTGCAGGTAACTGTGGCACAGTGGTGTTCAGTGGACCTTTAGAGCATTGCTTACTCTGCAGGAATTGCAGCTGTAGTTCAGATTTGCCTGATATACCAGAGCGTGTTGCTTCTAACTCTGCTGATGACCTAATGAAGTTAGGCTTGTTGGTAGGGTTAGCTGGTGAGCCAGCTGCATCGGAAAGGGAAGCATTGACTCCATGTTTTCCAGCTCCACTTTAAGTGTGTGTGTTTCCCCGTAGACTTTTCCCCACCGACCTGTTTGAGACCTTCATTGACATAGGACATTACGTTCGTGATATCAGTGCTTATGAGGACTTGGTATCACAGTTGAATTTACTATTGGTAAGTCTTGAGTTCTAAATATTTGGGCAGGCTGCTCTGGGGTCAGGATAATAGCAATCCATTTTCCTTTGATGACTTGGTTAGGAAGATGAGCTGAAGCAAATTGCTGAGAATATTGAAAGCATCAATCAGAAGAAAGCACCCTTGAAGTACATAGGTGACTATGCTGTGCTGGACCACCTTGGAAGTGGAGCTTTTGGCTGTGTTTATAAGGTGAGTCTGCTCTGGGACAGAGTTCTCATGTTTCAAAACAAATTTGACGTCACACTCCAGATGGCCGTACTCATTTTAATTGAAGTCCTTATCATTGAAAACTAGTGAAGTAGAAAGAGAGATGAGAGTGGCTGGCTGGTTGTATCCAACACAGGGTGATAATTATGTGGGTCCTGCCTTGGCTCGCAGCTCTAGTACCTGGTCACTGACTGAGACAGGGCATCCTTCCCCTATCACAGGAAATTAATTAAAATAGTTTGTCCCAGTGCATGACGTAGTTTATAAACTTACACCAGTGTTTCTACACCTGCACGGGGAACGCCTACTGTGTCCTGCAGCAGGGACCACACCAGAAGATAGAAGATTGGAGCTCGCTCAGCTTAGTGTAAATGCAGCTAGACTCCCATGCAGTGGCTTGGTTAACCATGTAACTTTGTTATTTTAGTTCATCTGTCTTTGTCTAACCCTCAATTCTCAGCATTTAGTCAACTGTTTCCTTATTGTAGGTTAGAAAGCGCAGTGGTCAAAATCTTTTAGCAATGAAGGAGGTCAATTTGCATAACCCCGCGTTTGGAAAGGATAAGAAAGACCGAGACAGCAGTGTGAAGAACATCGTTTCTGAGTTAACAATAATTAAGGAGCAGGTAAATATTGTCTTATTCCTGAGATGTCTCTGACATAAATGTCGTTGAAGTTGAGCTCTGCTGCTGTTCTTGTCCCTGCTGTTTATAAACCAGTTCAGTGTGAAATACTGGACATTGGTGCAGTGATATTTTTACCAGTGTTTTTCCTAAAGCTTGTTATTGAGTCATGGAAACTCTTCTAGGAGTTTATAGCAGGGCCTTGGATGCAAAACAGTTGAGCTCACAAGCCAGAACACACCATGTATGCTTAACTACCGAGTCAGTGTACAGGAACAGGAGAAAGACACCCTTACTGCAGGGCTGGGAATTTGAGAAAGACCACCCTCTAACGTCAGTCAGGTAAAGCCAATCTGCTGACACCCCTCAAGTCTGGCTTATTAAATCTAAAATGTAGGTTTTCTTTCCTTTCTCTTTTCCAGACAAGGCTTGTGTAGTCTAGACTAGTCTCAAGCCTGCTCTGCAGTGGAGACTGACCTTGAGATCCCCTCCTCTGACTCCCTGTCCTAAGTACGGGGATTAAAGGTGTCTCCCACTATCCTCTGGGTTATTTTTATTATCACGAACAGTATATGCTGGTGTGATATAATAGCTCAATTAGCTATTATTATGAAGGATTATTTGAGGGAAAAAGGAACACAGGAGAGAAATGGGAATTTTTTTTTGTGATCCAAGAACATGCTGGTTCCTTTTCCAGCTCTCCTTATTTGTGCGTTTCTGTTTTTAAGTCCTAGGACGCTGCCAGCCTCACTGCGCTCCGCAGTCATGTTTGCTTGGTGTCTGGGCTGGAGCATAAAAAAAAATTACAAACACGTCCTTTGTTCATTGGAACCTACGGTTTGACATCACTAAGTGACAATAAAAGTCATCACTAATGGATTGGATCATAAGAAGCCACCCATCCGTTCACAAACTCATCCTGTCCTGACTGACAGCACAAGCTTAGAATGTGACTTTGATCTGAGTCCATCTAATGTTTTGATTAGGTCCCAAAGCTGGATGTACCCTTGCTCATGAGCTAGAACCAGAATATGGTTCTGTTTGTTAGCCTGGTCCCATATGGCTTAAAGCTGGGGTCCCTTGCTAGTTGATTTGGGTGCTAATTTATTTAAGTGCATTTCCTAAGAAAAGGGGTCCATAGGCGGGCAATGGAGGTGCCTCAGCTTAGATTTTGAGATCACTGAAGATTATCCACTTGCTCTCTCCTGTGGGAGCCACCTGAGCCAAAAAGAAGGACATCATGGAATAAAGAAGCCATAGGGGTGGGGCTGGAATGGGAGACCCTGTAGGGCAAGAGGTGACAATGAGCACAGCACAGAGGCTCTGAACTACCAGGCTTAGAGAATGGTACAAGTTGGTGTCATTCCCTGTTCTGTGCAACTCCTGGTGACACCTTCCCATCCCAGGTGGGAAAAGCAGGAGAAAGGACACTCCCAGGGCCGAGGGCTCCTGGTACACTCCCAGTGAGAGCTGAGGGACACGCCCATTTCGGACTGAAGGGAGGCTGGCAGAGGTTGCTGCTGCCAGGGAAGCCACATCCTTGCTACTCTGCTGCTGCTGACCCTGAGGCTGCGGGGTCTTCGAGAGTAGCAGCTAGGTGGGCCCTGCACAGAGGGACACGCAGAGGCACAAGCCACTTACAGACATAAGGGCAACTCCTCTGAAACAAGACGCTTTACCTAGAAACCACATTTTAACTAAATAGTTGGAGACATTTTACATCATTTTTCTTTTTTTAAAACTGTTTCTCCCCGTGTAGCTGAGGCTCAACACTAGGGCAGAACAGGAACTGCTCAGTTCTGAAACTCTCCACTTCAGATTAGGAAGTGCAGCACCCTCCAGCCTGGTTCACAAAGGCGTGGAGAACACTGTCTTTTTCATCAAGCAATACATTTGAAAAAGTCATCCAACACCTTAAATGGCAGCTGGCAGTCTTAGATGAAGCTACAGTGTGCAAAAGCTTGTGTTTGGAAATGTCTGATAAGCGTTTGCTGTTTGTTTTCCTTTGCAGCTTTATCATCCCAATGTTGTGCGTTACTATAAAACATTTTTGGAAAGTAAGTATGAATTGCTTTTGAAGTAAAGAAACATATGTTTGTTACTTATATACATTTATATTATGTTGTCAAAAAATAAAGCCAYTCAGCTATTTTCTATTGACTTTTATTATTAACAGGCATTGCTTTCTTAGGCAGTAAAATAATTTTTAAGTGATGATCTGAAAATAGTTAAAATATTTTGATCCCCATTGCGCAGTGTGAATAAACAAAAATAATTAAATTATGGTACAAAAAACAACTGGATCAGATAAAGAGAAAAAGGAACTAAAGCCTAAAGTTTCCCTTTTCTTTTTGCAAGCTCACAGCAGCTTGTCTTGCTTCTAGTGGCATTTTCTACCCCTAATAAAATGGATTAGACTCTGCCTTCCAATTTTTTTCTCACAAAATTCAGTATGTGCCACGAGGGGGCGCCAGAGTCCTGGCTGAGCCTGCAGGCTTGTTTCCTGCCTTTGGGATGGAGAGCACAGTCTAAGCCAAACTCAGTGGCTTGTTTACAAGTGAAGGAAGTTTTGAACTTAACCATCTGTAACATAAAATCCTGAAGTATTAGCTGGGCATGGTGGCGCAGTCCTTTAATCCCAGCACTTTGAGAGGCAGAGGCAGAGGCAGGCGGATCTCTAAGTTCAAGGTCAGCTTGGTCAACAATGTGAGTTCCAGGATAGCCAAGGCTACACACACACACACACACACACACACACACACACACACTCAGTAACCCTGTCTCAGAAAACAAAGGAAGAACTGAAGGGAGGAAGGAAGACAGAAACAAACAAACAAATCCCGAAGTACTTCCTTGTGACGGAAGATACACAGCTATGACACATAGCTGTCGGTTCCCTGGGTACCACTTTACCAGTGCTAATATTGAGAAATCTTTTCTGAGCCAGGCATTACGGTGCATGCCTTTAATCCCAGCCCTACACAAGCAGAGGCAGGCTATGTGTATTTAAGGACAGCCTGATCTACATAGTAAGTTTCAGGATGGACATGGCTGCATAGAGAGACCCTGTCTCAACACTAAACAAAAACTGTTCTGTATGCTGGGCCATTTGTTATGGTTTTACCCATTTCCCTTCTTTAGATGATTCAGATGGACTTCTTCCTCCTTAACTGCTAGTTCTTAATATTGGGATTATTTCCTGTAATTAAAGTGATCAGATTAGTTTCTGATTTATACTGAAGAGGTAAGTACAAGTCATTAAAAACAGAAAACCCTTAACACAAGATAAATTACAGCAAACTTAAAATATGTGAGATACTATCAGGTTATAAATTACAATGAAGAAGACTATAATGTGAGAAAATGAGAACAAAGCATTAGCTAAGCATACAGATGATACGTATTTCTTGGAATGGTGAAACTTGGGATCTATAAATGTCTGTGAGAGAGACGCTAAATGGCAGGCTTTATTTATTTTGTGCAATCCTGTGAAAAGCAACAGTAAGAGCAGTATGCTTACATTCATGCTGCAGTGTGAGACTGGTGGAAAGTCAGTGAGCAGGATGGTAGATGTCTGTCCTTTGCAGACAAATTGTGCATCTGTGTATTTTGTGTACATCCAACAGACAGAAACCATGTCACATACCATTATTAATAGTTCAAATTGGCTGGCATTCAGAGAACAAACTAGCAACAGGAAAACCCAAATAGTACTAAACCCTTGTGAACCATAACATACAATCAGAGTATTGGTCTTTCTATTCAAGAGGGACCTCACAGTAATTTTTATCATGGGCGGGTGCTTTAGTCTTTGTTACTGCAACATCATAGCGTGATCCTTGCATAAGTTTCTATGACATAGTCTATGTCACCATACAAAATGCAGTTTATAATGTCGTTTTCTGAATGTCTTATTTGATCTGAGATACTAAGAGGCTGGCCTTGTGACTTGAGACAGTTGGCTTATTGTCTTTGGCATGGTTCAGGCCTTCTATGGTGTAAGCAGAAAATGATTACACTTGCCAGAGTAGAGAAAGTTGGCTAGAGGAAGTTACTGCTAGGCTGTGACTGCCCCAAGGGCGGCGCTGTGCTCTGCCAGCGTTCAGTGGATCCTGACACTCAAGTTTTCAGTTTTGTGCTCCACACACTCTTTGGAAAGCATGGGTTCTTATCTGTGAAGCTTTCCCAGGGCTTTGCATTGACTTTACATTTCTGTGCTTTTCCATAGATGACAGGTTGTATATCGTTATGGAGCTGATAGAAGGAGCCCCACTTGGAGAGCATTTTAGTTCTTTGAAGGAAAAACATCACCATTTCAGTGAAGAACGATTGTGGAAAATATTTATACAGGTACATTACACCCTTTATTGAAATTTTCATTATACAACAAAGTTCTGGGCTGCTTTAGAGATGCACTGCTGGTTACGTATACTGCAGCTTTAGAGATGCACTGCTGGTTACGTATAATGCAGCTTTAGAGATGCACTGCTGGTTACNAGAGATGCACTGCTGGTTACGTATACTGCAGCTTTAGAGATGCACTGCTGGTTACGTATAATGCAGCTTTAGAGATGCACTGCTGGTTACGTATAATGCAGCTTTAGAGATGCACTGCTGGTTACGTATACTGCAGCTTTAGAGATGCACTGCTAGTTACATATACTGCAGCTTTAGAGATGCACTGCTGGTTACGTATACTGCAGGAATCAAATCTGCTTCCATTCTCCTTTCAAGCTGTGCTTAGCTCTTCGGTACCTACACAAGGAGAAGAGGATTGTTCACAGAGATCTCACGCCAAACAACATTATGCTGGGAGATAAGGACAAAGTGACAGTTAGTAAGTATACAAGTTTTCAACTTTTTAATTGAAGAAGTTCTGAATATCAGTTCAGAAATGAACCCTGTGTCAGAGCAGTGGTGCATGTCTGTAGAACTTTTGGCATGGATGGAAATGTTCTCTCTGAGTTGTCCTGAGGAGTAGACACTGGCCACATGATACTTTTGGGCCAGTGGAATGTGGCCCATGTGGCTGAGGAAATGAACTTTTATATTTCATTAACTTTTGAGCTGGGTATTGGCATACACACATGCAATCCAGCCTTTGGAAGGTGGAGACAGATGGATCTGGAGTTCAAGGCTAATTTCAGCTACATAGTAAGTTGATGCTAGCCTAAACCACATGACACTCTTTATCCAAAGAGCAGAACCAGACCAAACCAAAAAAAAAAAAAAAAAAAAAAAAAAAAAAAAAAAAAAAAAAAAAAAAAAAAAAGCAATAAGGAAAAACCTAGTAAAAAAAATCTTTTGTTAAATTTTAATTACTTTCCTCGTCCCTGAGAGAATAATATTTACACAATATGGGTAAAGGCAATACTGTTCTAAATGACTGTTTTGCTCACAAGAGAGATACAGTACTCTTAGGATGCTTCTGTGTTTAACTCCTCAATTAATGCTTTCTGAGTTTTTTCTTTCTACCTCATTAACAGAAGCTTTGATGATTAACACCTTGAGCACATTGCTTTGGACCATTTTATCTCAGTCTGTCTTAAAGGTGTCAGACTTGCAGGGCTTTACAAATACAGCGACTTGTATCTTTAGACATAGCTGTTTGTTTGTTTGGCTGGTTGGTGTTTTCACAGTGGGGCAGAGAGGCAGGGAGGCAAGGAGGCAGGGAGAGAGGCAGAGGGAGAGGCAAGGCGGAGGCAGGTAGATTTCTTTGAATCTGAGGCTAGCCAGTCCTATGTAAATTCTGTTTCAAAAAAAGAAATGAATAAGTAAAAAATAACTACTACTACTACTACTACTACTACTACTACTACTACTACTACTACTACTACTTAAAACTTTCCCCCCTAAATTAGGTTTATTTTTACCGCTATATTTTTCTGAGTTTCCATGGTTAACTAATTTTTAGTTCAGAGTGATATCTATTTTCCCCTGAGCCTTTTCCCTCTTGTTTGGGATATTTATGGTTCACTAAATACAAAGGGGAGACACTCTTCATGTAGACTTCTAGTCTCTACACAGGTGGATTCTGAGATCCCTACAGTAAAAGAATGTTTGAGAACACACTACTAAAGAACAGGCTCATCTATGATTCCTGTATAAAGATGCTGTGGAACTCAGTAAGTTCTACAATAATTGATGATAAAGGGATACATTAAAAAAACAAAAACAAAAACCTGGCCACTTGGTATTGGTTGGGTAATCAATTGCTTGTTCTTCTCTGGGAGACTGTTTGTTCCTCTCTTAGAATTCCTTAGGTGCGAATCATTCTCTGTGTGGGGCTGAGGGCTCCTGGACTTTCCTGGTTTTCTTTCGGATCTCTACTGTTATCTTTTTCAATTGTGTTGGCTTTATGAGCATAGCTTCTGACATTCTCAGGAAGCATAGTCTCACAGCAAAGTCCTTGGTTTTCTGGCTTTTATGAAGCTTTTTTTTTCTTTTTCTTTTTATTGGATATATTCTTTCTTTTCTTTTTTTTTATTGGATATATTCTTTATTTACATTTCATTTCCCTTTTTCTGGTTTCCCTGCCCCCCAGATGACCCATATGTCTTCTTCCCTCCCCCTGTTCCCCTATTCACCCCTTCCCACTTCCCTGTTCTGGTATTCCCCTGCATTGCTGCATTGGGCCTTTCCAGAACCTGGGTTCACTTTTTCCTTCTTGTCGGACAGCATTTGATATGTGGATTGTGTCTATGGTGTTCCAAGA
>BDUI01000176.1:258218-269932 GCA_002335545.1 Apodemus speciosus
TCACCTGCATTTCTTTAAGGGATTTGTTTATGTCTTTTTTGTGTTCCTCCAACAGCATCATGACCAGTGCTTTTAAGTCCAAGTCTTGTTTTTCTGGTGTGTTGGGGTATCCAGGACTTGCTGTGGTTGGAGAATTAGTTTCAGATGCTGCCATATTGCCTTGATTTCTGTTAGTAACGTTCCTAAGTTTGCCTTTTGCCATCTGTTTATCTCTGGAGTTAGTTGGTGTGATTGCTACTGGTTGGTGTTTGAAGCTCTTGTGAGCCTGGGTTTAGTTGCTGCTGTCACAGAGGGTGACTGTGTTCCTGAGGTGGATGTTGGACCGTTTAAGCTACTCGGCTCTGAATTATCTCCTCAGCTCTGCTGGGTAGGGCCTGAGACTCCTCTCTGCTTGCTGTTGGGTATGCAGATGGCCACCCACTGTCTCCTCCTGGCCTGCCTAGATGCCAGTTCTTAAGAATCAGATCTTTTTTATCCCCACAGATCTGGGCTCGTCTGTTAGACCTTTATGGTGACCTGGGCTCCTCTGTTGGTTTTCTGTGGTGACCTGGTCAGGCCACCAGCTGCAAATGGTGGTGGGACTCTGTCTAACCACTGGATTCCCTGCAGGAGTAGAGCTTCCCTGGTTGATCTGCTGGAGCCTAGATGGTGGTGTTATCATTCCACAGGGCTCTGTCTGGTTAACTGTCTGAGGTGCACCGAGGCAAGGTGGCTGCTTCTGCTGTAATCCAGGTACAGCCCGCACAGATTGCCAAGTAAATTGGTTGCCACGTGGGTTGGAGACCGTCCAAAGCTCTGACCTGAGGCAAGATGACGGCCTTTGCAGGGCCCAGAACCTACACCTGGCTGACCAGCATTTCCTGCTGCTCTGCTTAGTTCTTGAGCGCAGACCACTGTCTGGTGGTTTGAGTCCCCAGAGATCTTAAACTTGGGATATCTCGGGTACCCGAGCCAGCTTGCTGAGAACCACTACTATCAATCTTAATACCTGCATGTAATTAAATTGGTATAAAAGTGGATTGGAAATTATTAAACCCACCTTCAGCCTTAGAATTGACTGGGGTCATGCTGGAAAAAAAAGAATGGATACTCTAGCTTGTTTCTTGGAATCATTTGCTTGGAAAAAATTTCCAGCCTTTACTATGAAGCAGTTTCTGTGTCTGTCACTGTTGTGCATTTGCTGTATGCAGTGCAATGCTGGGTCCTGTTTATATATCCAGTCTGTTAGTCTATGTCTTTTTAAGAATTCATTGATGGTGTACTGGCTGGTTTTGTGTGTCAACTTGACACAGGCTGGAGTTATCATAGGAAAAGGAGCTTCAGTTGGGGAAGTGCCTCCATGAGATCCAGCTGTGGGGCATTTTCTCAATTAGTAATCAAGTGGGGGAGGGCCCCTTATGGGTGGTACCATCTCTGGGCTGGTATTCTTGGGTTCTATAAGAGAGCAGGCTGAGCAAGCCAGGGGAAGTAAGCCAGTAAGGAACATCCCTACATGGCCTCTGCAGCAGCTCCTGCTTCCTGACCTGCTTGAGTTGCAGTCCTGACTTCCTTTGGTAATGAACAGCTGTGTGGAATTGTAAGCTCAATAAACCCTTTCCTCCCCAACTTGCTTCTTGGTCATGATGTTTGTGCAGGAATGGAAACCCTAATACAGATAGTTGGTAAGAGATACTAAAGAAAAGTGATTGTTACTTCTTGTTACTTTTGTTGTTAGAGGTGGAAATAAGTTTGTGTAGCTATTTCGTTTTGGGTTTGTCGAACCAAGATTTCTTTTTGTTTTTTTCTAGGGTGTAGTTTCCTTCCTTGTGTTAGAATTTTCCATCAATTATCCTCTGTAGGGCTGGATTTGTGGATATTGTGTAAATTTGTTTTTGTCATGGAATATCTTGGTCTCTCCATCTATGGAATTGAGAGTTTTCCTGGGCTGGCATTTGTGTTCTCTTAGGGTCTGTGTAACATCTGCCCAGGATCTTCTGGCTGTTATAGTCTCTGGTGAGAATTTTGGGGTGATTATGGTAGGTCTGCCTTTATATGTTTCTTGACATTTTCCCCTTACTGCTTTTAATATTCTTTCTTGGTTTTGTGCATTTGATGTTTTGATTACTATGCGATGGGAGGAATTTCTTTTCTGGTCTAGTCTATTTGGAGTTCTGTAGGCTTTTTGTATGTTCATGGGCATCTCTTTACGTTAGGACAGTTTTTGTCTATAATTTTGTTGAAGATATTTACTGATCCTTTAAGTTGGGAATCTTTACTCTCTTCTATACCTATTATCCTCAGGTTTGGTCTTCTCCTTGTGTTCTGGATTTCTTGGATGTTTTGGGTTAGGAAATTTTTGCATTTTGTGTTTTCTTTGACTGTTGTGTCAATGTTTTCTATAGTATCTTCTGTACCTGAGATTCTCTCTTCTATCTCTTGTATTCTTTTGGTGATGCTTCTATCTATGCTTCCTGATCGCTCTCCTAGGTTTCCTATTGCCAGGGTCATCTTCCTTTTGATTTCTTTATCCTTTCTGTTTCCATTTTTAGATCCTGGATGGTTTTGTTCAATTCCTTCACCTGTTTGGTTATGTTTTCTTGTAATTATTTAAGGGATTTATGTGTTTACTTTTTAAGAGCTTCTATCTATTAATCTGTGATCTCCTATATTTCTTTAAGGGAGTTATTTATATCCTTCTTAAGGTCCTTTATCATCATCACCATGAGATGTGATTTTCAATCCAAATCTTGACTTTCTGGTGTGTTGGAGTATCCAGGACTTGCTGTTTTTGGAGAACTGGGTTCTGATGATGCCGAGAAGCCTTGGCTTCTGCTGCTTATGTTCTTGCTCTTGTCTCTTGCCGTCTGTTTATCTCTGCTATTAGCAGGTTTTGCTGTCTCTTGACTATGGCTTGTCCTTCCTGCAAGCCTGTGATCTTAGGTGTATCAGCACTCCTGGAGACCTGCTTTCTCTGGGCATAGAGAGATGTGTCACAAGGTTATTTCTGGGGCACAGATGGAAACTGGAAGGTTCCTGTCCCTGGATGCTCAGTGGTCCCTACGTCCTGTGGGCTACTGATGGGTCCCTGTTGGGCCAGGTGTTGGAGCAATAGTGGTGGTCTCACCTGTGAATGTAGGTGTGACAGCACTCCTGGATACTCTCTCTGTCTCTCTCTGTCTCTCTCTGTCTCTCTCTGTCTCTCTGTCTCTGTCTCTGTCTCTCTCTCTCTCTCTCTCTCTCTCTCTCTCTCTCTCNTCTCTCTCTCTCTCTCTCTCTCTCTCTCTCTCTCTCTCTCTCTCTCTCTCTGGTGGGATTTGGGTAAAGAGAGCTCTGGCACAGGGTTAACTCCCGGGCACAGATTTAAACCAGCAAGCTTCTCTTCTTGGTGTGGCCTCTTTGGTAGATTCTGACAGCCAGTAAACTAGAGAGAACATGCCCAAATCAGAAGAGGGAGTCCCTGCACTCTGCTATCTCATCCACGCTGCCATGTGCTAAGTTTTTGTTACAGTAATAGTAAAAAAAAACAGTAATAGTAAAAAAAAAATAACACCTACCTATTGGAGTTCAGAGTGTTTTCAAAACTTTTGGCACAGTAGAACAAATGTTCTCAAAGATGCTTTGGTGGTCAGGTATGGTTGAGCAGAGGAGGAAGACACCTAAGATGCTGAGACACCTCCTTAGCCAACATTAGTGGAGTCTACTGATGCCTGTGTCAGCAGTTGCTTGGTAGAATGCTATGGACCATCCTGGCAACCTCCCTGTGAGGTACTGTGATGCAGTGGAGGATCCAGCTGTGCTGCTGCTGATAAAGTGCTATCTTCTGAGTGAAGTGCTACCCGTGGGAAACTGGGTGGATGCCAGGAGAGAACTGCATGGCCAGCCTTGGAGTGAGCTGCCCAGGTTTTCTGTTCACCATGCACCTCCTCTCTTCTAGTCTCCCCCACTACAAAGCTTTCTGTCAGGGTAGCAGGGAAGGAGAAGCATTTGAGGGGTCCGCATGAAGGGCCGCCCCTTTATCACAAGGCAGTTGTGATGGGGTTCTTTAGTACAGTCAAATTGACACTAGAAGTTGGTAATCTGTGCAATATATGTGAAAAAATTCAAAATTAGCTTAGGATCAGAGATCAATAGGAAAGACTTAATTTAAGTCATGTATAATTCTAGTAGTATAGAACCTGAAATGGGGAGATTGCTGTAAGTCTGAGGCCAATCTGAGCTTATAATACAGTAAGACAGTATTTAGAAGAAAATGAACCAAACCTATACCACTTAAATTGTAAAATTTCTAGAAAAAAATTAAGCCTTGTAAATGCAAACAAGAAACAGAGATGAAAAGACAAGCTTTAGACCGAGAAGAGAACTTTGTAATGTATTTATCAACCAGTGAACAGTAAGAAAGAAATGAACAGAAACTACACTGAGAAGCGATTCACAGATATCAAATAAACATGAAAACAGTCTGAAAACAGCCATCATCAAAGACATGCAAGTGAGACCTGCCCTTGGCTCGCATACATGCTATGATGACTTCTGTAGAAGCACTGCTAGATCCAGTGCCTGGGTACAGCAGCTGAGGCCCTCTAACACTTCCTTGGAGAAGAAACATCAACTCACGGTTTTGTAAAAATCAAATTAAACATGCACTCATAGCCTGATCTAATCATCATATTGCAAGAAAAATCCAAGGTGTTGGTTCACATATAAACAAACATGCTATTGAATGCTGGGTACAAATGTAAGTTGTCAGCCCTGACATTTAAATTTAATTTTTAATGTTTTGAGACAAGATCTCTACTATGTATTCCTGAAACCATGATCCTGAAACCACTGTGAAGCCCATGCTCATCTTGAACTCAGGATCCTCCTGATCCAGCCTCCCCAGTCCTGGGACAGTGGGTATATGCTATGACATCAATGTTCTTGACTTGTTTTGAAATTAGAAACAACATATTCAGTCCTTCAACATTAACTAGTGTATTAGCCATATGTTTTTATATATGCCTTTTATGTGATTAAGGTGGTTTCAATGTATTTCTACTCTGCCAGAGGCTCTGTGCATTTACTCTGATGAGTATATAGTTTCCCTCTGTGTGTGTGTGTGTGTGTGTGTGTGTGTGTGTGTGTGTGTACACTGTATGTGAGTTTGGGTTGTCCCCACAGTCACTCTTCACATTACTTTCTTAGAGTCTCTCAGAGAACCTGTTGCTGAATAGTTGGCTGAACTGGTTGGCCAGTGAGCTGGGAGGACCCACCTGATCTGATGTGGACCGTTGTGTGCTAGGTGCTCATGTTTGCCCAGCAGGCACATTATCAGAGGGGCCATTTTCCTTGTTCTAGTCACCCCCTCTCCTGGTTACCTACACTGGGTGAGTTTTAAGGGCTGAAGTAGCCTGGTTGTCTCATATGCTGATGAAACTCCTTTTCAGCTATTGAGTTTTGTCCTCTGTGTGGCTGGATGAGTCTGTCCTTCAGTCTTACTCATCTCTGCTTGTGGGAGGTGCTGCTCCCAGTCCGTTTGTGTCAGGGCCATGTTGTCCTAATGACTGGTCATTTGTGTGTAGCATATTGGATTCACTCCTTCAATATCAGATTGGATTGTTAGTGAAGCAGCTGGAGACTTGAGATTTTTCTTTTTTGGCACTTCTTTGGCACTATTGTGTTTTGTTAAGAATTGGTTAATATTAGATTAATATCCGATTGTTGATGTTTCTCTGAAAGACATTAAGCAAGTTGCTCATTGTCTCTGAGCTTCAAGTTTTCTCATATCTATTAAATGGGTAATTTTGAAGATTAGTTATATGCATATTATGCTGTAATATACAGTGTACTACACAGCAAAGCTGTAGTAATCAAAGCAGCATGGCATTGGCATAGAAGTAGTCAGATCAATGGAATGAAATTTGAGAATCTAAAAAGAAACCCATACAACTATATACATGAATAGGCATCTAGATTTTGACCAAGGTGATAAGAATACATATCATAAAAGCAGAATTYGGAAAACACAGTCTTTTGAATGAAGATTAACTAACTAATGTTCTGGGAAAGTTGAATATATATATATATATATATATATATATACACACATATATATATATACACACATAATACATACATATAGATATCTGCAACAGAATAAGACTCAAATTCCCTCTCTCAGCAGTTAAAAAAAGCAATAAAAAATGAATAAAAGATGCAAATATAGAACAAATAAAAAAGAAAACAAGAAATGTTCAAAGACTTTGGGATGTTTGGGTAGGATCCTAAAGCACAGGAAAATAAAACAAAACTTAACACAAGTCCATCAAACTGGAAGGCTTCTGGAAAGGCCAGGATTCAGTCCATCAAACTGAAAGGCTTCCAGAAGGCCTAGGATATGATCCTACGGTGGTGAGATGCCTGGAGAGTGGGAGTGAGTAGGATTAGCTTTGATGTATCACAGAGATTATATCCAGGACACATAGATCACTCTCTACATCAATAGCAGAACCCAAGCATCCTATGAAAAACAATTATCTCTGAAGGACGTGTAGAAATGAATAGCAGGTTTTTAAAAAGGCCCAACATCACTAATCTGCAGGAAAATCCAAATTCAATCACAAGGATATCATTTCGTCCCAGTAAGGAATGTTCCTGATAAAAGATATTAGAAGTAGTTTTGTACACCAACTTAAAATAAATAAACAAGTGGCTACTATCTCCCTGCTGGGGAGGGGAAGGGAGCAGGCGCTGGGCAGGAAAGGAGGACAGTAGCCCTGCTGCAGAATGTAAACTAGCATGATGATTATGAGAAACACTAAGAAAGCTCCCAGAACATTACACTAGGACTACATATGATCCGGCCCATTGATTTCACTCCCAGGCAAATTGCCAGTGTTCACAAGAGACAACTGGACACTCAGTTTATTGCAGCAGAGTTCAAGTAGGTAATAAATGGAGACAGCCAGGTGTCCATCAACTGACAAACACATGGAGAACATAGCCTGGGTACACAGTTGAATATAATTCAGCTATACGAATAGAATCCTGTCTGTCTCATGGAAACATGGTTAGAAACACATCATTTAGTGAAATAAGCCAGACACAGAAAAACAAGATCCCGAGGTTCATTTGTACATGGTATATAAGAATGTTGATCTCATATAAATGAAGGAGTATAGTGTTAAACAGAGACCAAGGAGATGAGGAGAGAGAAAGACAGAAAAAGTAAGCCTGCTCATATGAATGGTGGACTCAGAAGACCAGAAGAAAAGATTTTAAATATTTCTACTATGAATAAATGTGTTTAGCCCAATTTAAACATTATATAATGTGTGTACGAATCAAAGTATAACATTAGCCCATTGAGATTTTAATGTATCATCAAAAAGATCATTTAAACAAAAAAGAAAATTGTAAATTATCTTGATTTTAATAGATATGACATTGATATCAATATATCTATTGAGCTAGCATGCTGTACCTATAGACACATACGATTCTAAATTCATGGAAAATGTGCTGTTGTACAGCTGTCGTGGCTCAGCTGACAAAGCCTTCATGGCAAAGCTGATTTGAACTATCGGCATAAACAGGGCGGGTGGCTTATGTGCATTACCCCAGAGCTTGGGGGATGGAGGAGAATCAGAAGTTCAAGGCCATCTTGAGCCACAGAGTGAGTTTTACACCAGACTGAGAACATAAGACCCTGGGCAGGAGATGTGTTAAGTGAAAAACAATAAAACCTCAGTCTCCGTGTCCAGCATGGTGTGAATCTATAAACCTCACTGGGGAGTCAGGGGAATGAAGAAGGCCAGACACTAAAGAAGAAACCGACACAGAAAAGCTTAGGTCTGTTGGTCCCTGTGCACTCTGAGGGAGTGGCACCCAGTTGTCCCCACCACCCTACCCCCTTTAACTGTTTATCGTGCAGAGCTCAGGAGGAGGGGTTGGTCTTAGGTGGAGATCTCTGTGGTGCACCAGTCTGGGTTGCAAATATCTGGAAGGAAGAAGCTGCAGTCACTGGTTTTCTGCACACACTGCTCAATTGTTAGTAAACACTTGTACGCACTGCTAATATTTGCACTTGGACCAGAGGGAGGCTTTGACAGTTTCCCATGGGTCTGGGGCATTGGTTGTTGCCCATGTCAACAGTATACATTCATTTGCTTTTCATACATTCTCTTAAGGCTTCTTCAGGTACCCATGACCAGCTGTTAAATACATACATAATATATACATATATAATACATATACATATGTGTGTATAACTTAATATTGAATTATTTAATTTTCCTGTTGTACTTTTCTCCACTCTGCTATGCTATTTTAATTCTTATTTAATTTTTTATAAAGATGGTTAGTGCCAATAGATGCCATTTAGTTTCTGGCTCCCCAATCTCTATGGTGATTGTTACTTTACTTTTAATGTTTACTCTCTTTCCCCACCGCCTTTTCTTTTCTTCCCTGCCACCACTCTCTCATCCCTGACCTTCCCTTTCTGTCCTTTCTCTTCCTTCCTTTCTTTATTTCCGTTGTTAAGACAGGATCTCACTGTGTAGACAAGGCTGGTCTTGAACTCTTTACTGCCTTAGCTCCAAAATGCTGAGACTTCGGGGATCTAATCACCAAGACCCAGATATATTTTAAAAATGATCATATAATTTGCATACCTGTGGTTTATTAAAGAGGAGAATATCATAGCATACTTAATAAGATTATTATTTCACCATTTCAGTTGTCTATTTTTGGTTGTTTTGATCTTTCTTTTACCTTTCTTTCTTTCTTTCTTTCTTTCTTTCTTTCTTTCTTTCTTTCTTTCTTTCTTTCTTTCTTTCCTTCCTTCCTTCCTTCCTTCCTTCCTTCCTTTCTTTTTTTTGACAGTAGTGCACTGAGTATCAATTGCTGTTCTGCCTCTTTTAATGCTGGGATCAGAGGCTAAGCCATCACATCCACCTTGTTCTTTTTGTTGTTGTTGTTGTTGTTGTTGTTGTTGTTGTTGTTGTTTTGGTTTGGTTTTTAATCAGATGCAACTTTAAAGGCAACTGTATAGCAAATGCCGCAGTCTTCCTATTTATCTCGGAACTCTAATGTAAAATATATATCACTAGATCAATTGAGACTTCCATCTGCTTTAGTTAGCAAGACTTAGGTTAGATTGCTTTAAAGAACAAACTCCATCATGTTAGAATATAAAGCATAGTAGCATACCGTGCATATGAACTGAGATTGGCAGTAGACAGAAGATGGGGGAGGAGGGGTATCTTGTGAAAACATACAGAGGAACACGGGGTCTGCTGGGAAATGTGTTAGTTACCTGGCGGAATGTCAGGCTAGGGACTGCTAATCCTGGGGAAACACAGTAACACTTTACTCTGTTTTGTGAATTGTAGCTGACTTTGGCCTGGCAAAGCAAAAGCAGGAAAGCAGTAAGCTCACGTCTGTGGTGGGAACGATCATCTATTCTTGGTAAGGATAATTGTTTTATGGATTTCAAGTGGCACACTTGACTATTTTGGGTTTTTGTTACTATCGTTGGATTGCAAAGAAAATAGAATTAAAAGGAAGCTTATTTAGTAAGTATTGTATTCCTAGGTAGTTCAGATGAAAAGAATTATGTATCATTATATATTTAGAGCAATAACCACAGGAGTAGTTAGTTCATTTATCACCTATCTCCATCCATTTGGGGGGCTATTTTCTCTAATTTTGGATTGAAACAGTCATGAACACGTAAATCTGCAGATGTGTGAGGGCACAAGTGGCCCACAGGACCCTGGCCAGGGCCATCCCATCCCCTGACTTGCATGCACCAATTTGGTGTTTTCCTACCAGGGCAGGTTCTTTGTGTCTTCTTACCTGCTCTGTAGCTGGACAGTGACAGGGTCTGGATCAATTCTGTTGCATCTTGAGTAGGTGATGAGGCAGGTTGTTAAGGCAGGTGCTTTGACCCTGTTCCAAAGGCTGGATAGATAAGTGAGT
This sequence comes from Apodemus speciosus, assembly GCA_002335545.1. Lineage (NCBI taxonomy): Eukaryota > Metazoa > Chordata > Mammalia > Rodentia > Muridae > Apodemus > Apodemus speciosus. Next base: position 268,158 of record BDUI01000176.1, read on the forward strand.
ATTCTGTTTGATGATCAGACACCTGTGGCTTTTTGTGAGCCCTGTGAAGGTTCCTTTGACAGCTGTTTTCATAACATGAGACTGTTATGTGGCTTGTCACATGGCCCCTTCTGTGTGAGCATTCATGAGAGTAAGATAACATATTCTCAGAGAAATTTTCTGAATTCTAATTAAACAACCAATCAAGAAGCCTACAGTCCCCCCACCCCCATCTAGCCAACTGCTATAATTGGAATCTTAGGAAGAGAGTGAACAATGACTTTAAGGATGTTACAAACTTGTCTGGAAACAATAATGCCGCTTTGTCAATTCCCTTCACGCCCTGTTTTGTTTTGGAAACGCACTTGTGAGAAGATAAACAGATTCTGCTGATCTACCCAGCACTTCTTGCACACTGGGGCTGATGTTCACACTTAGGTTATTAAGCGCAAGGCTGGCCTACTTGGAACTCAATCCTGGGATAATTTTGTCATAAAACATTAACTATTCATGTGTTCAGTCTCAGCAGATCTCACTCCCCAATGTGCATGGCAGTATGATGCAGAGTTATATTCCAGCTGGTCATTATTTGATATTACATTTTTATTGCCAAGAGCATGAACTAAATTTAGACTGCAAATATGATATTTCTAGGTTTTTAGTTAGTGTAAAAATGCTAGATTTCATTATGACACACACATATATGTTTATGCACATATGTATATGTGTATGTGTATGAGTATCTATATGTATATGCATGTGTGTTATATGTATTATTTTACTTTTCCCAGACTTGCCCCAACTACCCTCCTCTTTAATCTCCTGCTTGTTTCCTTCATTCCCTAAATTATGTATCCTTTGTCCTCATGTCATATATGTATATGTAAATATTTAAGAATATAGAGTTGAATTTAGATTCTACATATGAGAGAAAACACTTGTCTTTTTACCCTAATATCTCCACCTTGTCATTTCTCCTCTTCATTAGATTCCGTCTTCTAATCTCCTAGTCCCCTTCTACTTTATGTCATTCATTCATTCATCCACCCATCCATCATCCATTCATTCATTTATTCAAACCTAGAATCTGCGTATGAGAGAAAACATGTGCTTAGTCGTTTTTCTAAGGATGACTTATAATGTAATTTTCTCCACTTCCACTGTATTTTCTTCACCAGTTTTATCTGTTGACAAATATGTAGGCTTATTCCATATCTTGGCTACTGTGAACAATTCAATCATAAAGTTGAACTTGTAAGCAACTCAGTGGTTTCTTGAATTATTCTTTCCACAGTGTTTTTTTAAATGTGTGTAAGCGTCTGCCTGCAAGTTGCATACATACATCATGTGTGTCTGGTGCCTGCAGAGCCCAGAAGAGTTGTGCTCCATCATAATGGTGCTGGGAACCAAACCTAGGTCCTCAGAAAGAATAACAAATTCATATCTGCTGAATCATCTCTTCAGCGCCTGGACAGTGTTTTAAAGTGTTCATTGCACAGGTCCTTTACCTTCTTGTTCAGGTTTATTCCTTGATATTTTATTATTATTTTAAAGTTATTGTGAATGGATTTTGTTTTCCTGATTTGCTTCCTGGCAAGTTCATTATTGTATATAGAAAAGTTATGTCTTCTTTGAAGGTCTGATAGAATTCTGCACTAAAACCATCTGGTCCTGTGCTTTTTTTTGGTTGGAAGATTTTCCATGACCCCTTCTATTTCTTTAGGGGTTATGGGACTGTTTAGATGATCTATTTGATCCTGATTTAATTTTGGTATTTGGTATCTGTCTAGGAAATT
>BDUI01000176.1:271430-284035 GCA_002335545.1 Apodemus speciosus
GCTCTCTAGTGAGAAGTCTGGTGTGATTCTGTTAGGTCTTCCTTTATATGTTACTTGACCTTTTTCTCTTACTGCCTTTAATAGTCTTTCTTTGTTTAGTATGATTGGGGTTTTGATTATTATGTGACAGGAGGTATTTCTGTTCTGGTCCAGTCTGTTTGGAGTTCTGTAGGCATCTTGTATATACATGGGCAACTCTCTCTTTGGGTTAGGGAAGTTTTCTTCCATAATTTTGTTGAAGATATTTGCTGGCCCTTTAAGTTGTAAATCTTTACTCTCATCTATACCTATACTCCTTAGATTTGGTCTTCTCATTGTGTCCTGGATTTCCTGGATGTTTTGTGTTACAAGCTTTTTGCATTTTGCATCTTCTTTGACTGTTGAGTCAGTTGTTTCAATGGTATCTTTGGCATCTGAGATTCTTTCTTCTGTCTCTTGTATTCTGTTTTGATATTTGCATCTATGGCTCCTGATTTCTTCCCAAGGTTTTCTATCTCCAAAGTTGTCTTCCTTCGTGATTTCTTAGTTTTTTCTACTTCTGTTTCTAGATCCTGGGTGGTTTTGCTCAGTTCCTTCACTTGTTTGTGTTTTCCTGTAATTCTTTAGGAGATTTTTGTGTTTCCTCTTTCATGACTTCTGCCTGTTGACTCAAGTTTTCCTGTATTTCTTTAAGTGACTTTTGCATTTCCTCTTTATTGGCTTCTATCTTTTGACCCATATTCTCCTGAATTTCTTTAAATGATTTTTGTGTTTCCCTTGTAAGGACTTCTACCTTTTGATCCATTTCCTCCTGTAATTCTTTAAGAGATTTATTTATGTCCTTTGTTCCTCTAACAGCATCATGACTAGTGATTTTTAAATTCAAATCTTGTTGTTCTGGTGTGTTGGGGTATCCAGGACTTGCTGTTGTTGGAGAATTGGGTTCAGATGCTGCGATATTGCCTTGATTTCTGTTAGTAACGTTCTTGCATTTGCCTTTTGCCATCTAGTTATCTCTGGTGTTAATTGATGTTGTTGTCACTGGCTGGTGCTTGTACCTCCTGTGAGCTGTAAGGATATTTCCACATAGCTGGATGACTGGGTTTCCCCTGGCACAGACTGCTGTCCTCCTCTTGGATGCTGTTGGAGCCCTGGTGTGTTGTGCCTCAAGCAATGTTATACTCTGTGAACCTGGTGCTGCCTCTCTGCTCCACTAGGGAGTGAAGATGGTGGATGCTGCAGGGTCCTTTTCCAAGTGCTGATCACTCTGCAGGGCAAACAACCCCTGACAGAGCTGGCACAGAGATGGCCTGCAGAGCTGCCTGGGCCCTGGGTGCATGCAGAAACTTTACTGGCTGATACCCAAGCGATGTTAGACTAGGGTTATGTCTGCATATCTGGCGCTGTCTGTTAGATCTGTCTGGCATCCTGGAGCCAAGATGGTGGAGAGCCCCTCCAAGTGCTGGTCAGTTTGCAGGGCAAATGGCCCCTGACAAGGTTGGCACACAGAAGGTCCGCAGAGCTGCACATGCCCTGGGTGCAGGCAAAAGCCTGATAGGCTGAGACCCAATCACTGTTAGACTTGGGGTATGTCTGAGTATCTGGTGCTGCCTGTCAGCTCTATCTGGTGCCTGGGAGCCAAGATACTACTTGGTTTTAAATTGAACCATATAACACTTGTCTCAGTGTCCTTGTCTACTGTACGGGTATAATAACATCATAGCCCATCTCTTTGGACTGTTGTAAGGTCAAATGTGGCATTCATGTCTGGTGTCTGGAAACCATCCAGTAAGAGCTTACTGACACAAAATCGTTGTTAATGACTTGTGCCCACACCTAGGAAGGGAGGTCCTCTTGGGAACAAATGGAACAGATGTTCTCTGGAATCATATTTACTTTCTCATTGTTAGAGTGGAGGGACTCTATCTAAGCTGTGTTTGTAGCTCCTTTGCTTGTCCCTATTTCTGTTTTTGGTCCCTTGGTGGTTGCTTTAGGATTTTTATGACAACCAGGCTAAGGAGCTGAGAGTTCCAAGAGGAAATGAACTCTCCTTAGTGTGCTGTCCTTAGTGTGCAAAGACACAAACCTGTGGGGCAGAACTTTGGTGCTCTGAGCAGGTGGAAAGGAGATACTGTCTCTGTTATGGCTCCTTTTGTGGCAGGATAGGATTACCTGAATAGTGTCACCTCTCCTGGTCCTTGAGCTCTCCCAGTCTCTTTGAAATCCATAAACATGAAGACACATACACACAACACATGTGCATATACATGTACACAAATATGCACACACATGTACACATAGATATACACATACACACTGTCTTGGATGGGGAGAAAAGAAAGAGAGATGGGAGGGCTTTATTATCTCCTTAGGTTAGATAGTGGAGGGTTTTGAGACAACTCAGAATTTACTTAATTACACTTAAATTCTAAGTACATCTTGAAGACTCAGTGGAATAGGTCATGTCGTCTCCTGGATTCAGCTAAGAGCTACTAAATAGAAATTGCTAGAGAACAGATAGTAGCGGTGTCTCTGCACTGTCTGCCTCTACTGATCACCACATAGCTTTACTGACTGATATTTATCTGACACGTATGCAGAGCTAACTAAGTGGCAGACAACTCCAAGCACAGCCTTTTAATCCTCATGCCTCTGATGAGTTCAGTATGATTCACCTCGGTAACCTTCGAGGAGGCCAAGCAGTCTTTCATGTTATACATCTTGTGGGAGAGGATCCAGAATCTAACATGGACAGCCACAGCCTAGCCCCTTGCACCTCACCACCTGCTACCCTCTCTGTCCATGAGCCTCGAATAAAGGGAGGACTGGCCTGGTATGTCAGAAATTAAAATTTTGTGCCTCAAGTGATGCTTTGCAAGGTCAAGTTTGGTTTGTTTTTTGGGATATAGATTTTTCTTCAGATTGAGAGTTTGGAGAGTGTGTCCTTAAATGTGAGTCAGGTCAGTCAAATGACCACAGAAGAAGTCAGAAGAGAATAACAACAACAACAAAAAGAGAGACTTTAAGAAAGAGTGGGCAGTCAGAGCACGTGAATGTAGAATAATGAATAAATTGCAATTTAGAGGAAGAAAGAGATGAAAAAGAAAAGAAAGAGATCTCTGTTGCCTGCCTATGTTTAGCTTGTCTAGTTTTAGTTATTTATTTCTTTTATTTTGTTTTCTTTTTAAAGAATCATATTTCAATTTAAAATTTAAAAGTATTTTATTTTATGCATGTTATATGTAGTTTGCTAGCATGTATGTCTTGTGTACAATGTGAATACAGTAGTCATGGAGGACAGAAGAGGGCACTGGATTCTTAGGAACTGGAATTAGATCATTGTGAGCCATGTGTGAATCCTGGGCATTGAACGCGGGTTTTATGGAAGAGCAGCCAGGGCTCTTGACTGTAGAGCCTTCTCTCCATTCCCTGATTCTTATTTCTAGTGAGAGGATCTTGCTGTGTGAGGGGTCAGGAATTTCTCATGCACACTAGGATGGCTGCAAGCTTTGGCAGCTTCATGCCTCTGCTTCCAGCATGCTGGGAACTTTCTACCTTGTCTTATTCAGAAGGACAAACTACAGGGAATAGCCTGCTCATGGTATATCCCTTTATGCCAATGTGTCTAGTAGCTTCCATATTAATATTAGTATTCCATACTAATAATTTTAAATCTAATACAATTTTCAAGCTAGTAAGTCTTAATCTTGGCATTTCAGGCTGTCCATGACAAGCTAGAAACAGACAATACTGAAAGTAAAATCCCAACATTTTACCTAAGGGCACTTTTCCAAGATCAGCACTAAAGGGAATGAAATTTAAGTAACATTTAGGAATTTGGCTGATCTTACTTTAGGAACAGGGCCTACGGGGTGGGGAGTAGGGTTTGGGGGAGTGTGGTGTTGTCAGATGACCTTCTCTGCTCCTGAATAATGTACCAGCCTCTCTGGATGCTTTGACCCCACTCACCTGCTGTCTCCTCTGCATTCAGTTTCGATTTTAATAGCAGAGCTGACATCTGTGAATGCAATGAGCAGTGTCCTGGAGCTGCAGCCATGAGCTAAGCAGTTGGGGTTCACCACACAGCATTCTCTCCCCCAGCATCCAGGGGGACGTGGTGTAGATGCAGGCCGAATCTTCTGTTTCTTTCTTTGTGATGACTGGCAAGCTGAATTTTCTTGAGCTCCAGTTTTACTCTCTGAGATGATGCGTGTATCCATGTGCATGCATGAGAGGAGGATCACTATAGTTATACATAATGGATTGTTAATGATGGATACTATTTGTTGCTTAGCAGGGAGTCAAGAACTATCAATTACTGTTTTAAACAACAACCTCATGTTTAGAGCTTTTAGAGCCTTGCCTATTCCCCAAACTATACACATGGCTTAAATGCCTGATAAGCCTCATTGCTTCAGATGTCTTGGCTCTTTAACTATCTATATAGGTTGGCTAGCCCTAGTGTGGCTACCTTTGTTTGTGACTCAGACTAGCCCATGCTGGGTCTGCTTTGAGCAGGAGGACTTGATGCCGTGGGAGGTGAACTCTCAGCCGGAAGGAGAAGGAGAGGGAGTGAGATGAGAGATTTGTAGCACTGCCCAGGGTCTAGGATTCTTGTCCTCTCGCTTCAGTTGAAGCTTGCTCCCTTTGTACTGACAGGAACCTGGTGCACATCACCGTGTATTCTTCTCTTTCATCATTTTTCTCTTTTGTTTCATCATTTGTCAGTTTGTTCTGCAAGCATTCCCTGAGGCAAATATTTACCAGAGTTGTTGATTCTGGAGGTGAACCTGGAACACATAGGGAGGAGTTGTGTAGCTAGAAGCAGAGAAAGCAGCATACCTAAGCATTCTTCATGGGCTCTCTTCCGTTCCCATGCTTGGTGAAAACTCAGGTGCATCTTTTATTTGAAAATCCCCATCCCTAAGGGAGAAACTGAAGTGTATATTCCTGCCAGTCACTGACGAGCCAGTCCTGTGTGCATGAGCATGCCAGGCCTCTCAAGCAGCAGACAGGGAAGGCTTCTGGCTACAAAGAGTGCAAATGGCTGGAATTCCATCCTATATGTTTGGGAGAGTTAAGACCAAAGTTTTAGCAGGACACACATGACATTTCTATTGACTAGAGATGTATATTGATAGATACAACAGAGATATAGTTGCAGGGTTCATCCCCAAGAGCTCAAAGACTTTGGATATGCCAAACCATGATTACTCTTTTCTCTGAAAAAAAAAAAAAAGCTAATACTTTCCTCTCAGTCCGCAGATACACTCATCTGTATTGATAGGTGAATCTCACCAAAGATAAAAGGAATGAAGATTTTGGCATTAAATATGATTTGTGTTTGTGACTCAGAATCAGCTGGTTCTCCTTGGCATACCGAGTCCAGCATGGTACAAGTACTTGTGAACTTGCCTGGATTGTGCTTTGCACTCAAGTGGGTCCTCAGGGACTGTAAAGTAGCAGATTAGAAAAATATGGTATGTTCATTTGCTTAGCCAAAATCAGCCTTGAGAGTAAAGGGTTCGTTTGGTTTACACATCACAATCACAGTTTGTTACTGAGGAAAGCCAAGGCAGGAAGCCAAGGCTGGAACTGGAGACAGGAACTGAAGCCCTGGAGGAATCCTGTTCCCTGGCTTGCTTTCCAAGGTAGGCTGGGCCCTCCTGCACCAGTCATTAACCGATCTCCATGTCAAGTCGAAGGGATCCTTAAATGAATGGTACTTCACACAAGCTGCTTAAAGCTTGTGGATGTTACATAGCCTGGAACCTAGCACATCAAACACTATTCTTATGCAATTAAGCACCTCAATTAAGTACAATGAAAGTAATTAAAGGATAAGATAGATTGTGACTAGAATATATTTTATGATCATTTWAAAAAATGAAAATATTTGAAAATATAACTAGAAAGCAGTAATTATGCCAGGGCCTCTGCTTCAGTTCATGCCTCATTTTGGTACACTGAGAAAATGGAGCTGGAGTAGCTCCTGGAGGAGTTCCCTGCAACAGGAGGTTACAGTGGGTGTGTAGAAAACAGAGGCTTTGGAGGGACTGCGGATGCTAACACAGATGCCTCACCTAGGGTTCCCTCGAGGAAACAGAGATGGTGAGATGTGTCATAGGTAGAGTTTGCATTTATAATTTTGCTTTAAAAAATAAAATCACAAATGTAGCAAACCAGAAGGCAAAGATTCAAGCTTAAATTAGCATGATAGTATAATAGAAAAAAATTACAGTACTTTATATAGCAAAATGATTACCAATATGTAAAAAAGAACTAGTGACTAGGGATCTCATTGCTGGTCTTGTTTTCCCAAAGAATTTTCTCATTTCCTGATTACAAGGAATTTCTTCTTTTTGCAAGCATATGCTAATTATGCGCAATCATGAGTTTATTATGACATTTTCTATTTCTTAAAAAGGTTTTCATTTATTAATGAATATGTGTATGTGAGAGAGAAGGCTTATACACATGAGTGCATGGCCATGGATATCAGAAGCAGATGTTGGATCCCCTGGAGCTGAAGTTTCACCTGGTCATGAGCTGCTTGATGTGGTACTAGAAACTGAATTTAGGTTCTCTGCAAGATCAGCTTGCTCTGTTAACCACTGAGGTGTCTCCAGCCCCCTCCCTCATTATGGCATTTTCATATGTGTGCATGTGTGTGTGTGTGTATGTGTGTGTGAGAATGAGTGTGTGAGAGTGTGTTAGAGTGAGTATGTGTGCGTGTGAGTGTATGTATGAGTGTGTGTGTGAGTGCATGTGTGAGTGTGTATGAGAGAGTATGTATGAGAGTACATGTGAGTATGTGTGTGAGAGTGTGTCACAAGCATAAAAATAACATAAAAATAACAAGAATCAACAATCACTATTCCTTAATATCTCTTAACATCAATGGACTCAATTCACCAATAAAAAGACATAGACTAACAGACTGGATCTCTAAACAGAACCCAGTATCTTGCTGCATACAGGAAATGCACCACAGTGTCAAAGACAGAAACTACCTCAGAGTAAAGGCCTGGAAAACAATTTTCCAAGCAAATGGTCCCAAGAAACAAGCCACTCTAATATTGAGTAAAATAGACTTTCAACCAAAAGTTATAAAAAAGGATAAGGAAGGATACTTCATACTAATTAAAGGAAAAAATCTACCAAGAACTCTCAGTTCTGAACATCTATGCACCAAATGCAAGGGCACCCACATTCATAAAAGAAACTTTACTAAAGCTCAAAGCACACAGTGCACCTCACACAATAATTGTGAGGGACTTCAACACCCCACTCTCATCAATGGACAGATCAGGGAAACAAAATAAAAAGAGATACAACGAAACTATGAGAAGTTATGGACAAAATGGATTTAACAGATATCTGTAGAACATTTCATCCTAAAACAAGAACACACATGGCCTGTACTCACTAATAAGTGGATATCACACAAAAGTATGGAATACCCATGATACACCTCATGGATCACATGAAGCTCAAGAAGAAGGAAGACCAAAGTGTGGATGCTTCAGTCCTACTTAATAGGGAGAACAAAATAATCAACGGAAGTAGAGGGTGGGAGGGACTTGGGAGGAAGAGAAGAGGGGGAGGGGAAAAAGTGGAGAGGAATCAACTATGGGAGAAGATGGAGGAAATGTACAGAGGGTCAGTAGCAATGGGGGATGGGGAACTGGGGGTAGCAAAGAGTAAGTCCCAGATGCCAGGAAAGCATGATCCTCCCAGGACCCCACGGGGATGACATTAGCTGAAATACCCAACAAAGGGGGAGGGAGAACCTGTCAAGACCATATCCAGATGTTAGGCATGGCCCCCTGGGTTGAGGGATAGAGCCACCCACCCATCTTCAAAAAATTTAACCCAGACTTGCTCCTGTATAAAGGAAATACAGGGTCAAAGAATGGAGCAGAGACAGAAGAAAAGGGTATCCAGAGACTGCCCCACCTGGGCATCCATCCCACATGCAGACCTCAAACCCAGACACTATTGCAGATGCCAAGAAGTGCTTGCTGACAGAAGCCTGATACAGCTGTCTCCTTAGAGGCTTTACCAATTCTTGGCCAATACGGATGTGGATGTACACAGCCAAACACTGGACTGAGCGAAGGGACCCCAATGGAGGAGTTAGGGCAAGGACTGTAGGATCTGATGGGGTTTGCAACTTCATAGGAAGAACAATAGTATTAACCAACCAGATACCCGCAAAGCTCCCAGGGACCAAACTACCAACCAAAGAGTACAGAGGTGGTGCCCATAGCTCCAGCTGGATATGTAGCAGAGGATTGCCTTATTTGGCATTACTGGGAGGGGAGACCGTTGGTCCAGTGGAGGCTTAATGACCCAGGATACGGGAATGCTAGGCCACTGAGGCAGGAGTGGGAGCACCCTCATAGAGGCAGGGAGAGGGAAGAGGGGATGGGGGCTTGTGGAGGGGAAACTGGGAAAGGGGATAACATTTGAAATGTAAATAAATTAAAAAAACAATAAAAAGAGAGTGTGTGAGTGTGTGTGTGTGAGTGTGTGAGTGTTTGTAAGTGCGTAAGTGTATTTATTATCATATTCATCATTTTCACCTCTATTATCCTGTTGCCTTATACTCTGTGTCTTCCCTCTCTCCCTCTTCTCTCCATTTTTGATGACCAAAATAAATTCCTCCAGGGTTGCTTACAGGCTCCTGGGTAAGGGTGAGGGGTTGCTTACAAGAATATGGGCTCCCTACCAGTGTCTATAGAGAAGGAAATCTCTCTTTCTCTAAGAAATCATTGCCTGTCTATGATATTCAGAGACATGAGGCTTCATGAGAGTATTCTGTCTCCCTCTATGTACGTATGTGTATGGATATGTGTATATATGTGTGTATACATATGTTAGACTAGTTTATCTTCTCCTACTAATTTCATTTCCATTTTTTTTTATCCACCAAGAGTAAAAGCGATAATTCTAATATTTCAGATACTAACTGGCTTGGTAGTGCTATTCTTAAGGATTTCTGGCTAATGGCCAATGATTAACAATGGAACACATAGAATCCCTTTTTGCTCACTTAGAGGACTGATTACTTTTCAGAGCTGGCCGAGAATGACCCTGCATTAAAAGTGCTTAACCTTCTCTGCCTGGGGTGTCCTATGTGTCCCACAGACTCCAGCAGCAGCTGTGTGGGTCACTTGGTAACAGCTGCGGCTCATCAAGAGGGGGCTCTTTGCAGCTTAACCTTAGCAGACTTGCAAGTAGGAGATGGGAGAGAGCAGAGCCGGTCAGAGTCTGTGGTGGAGTAGGGGAAGGTAGCAGTGGAGGATGACAGATGGGGTATTGTATTCACTGTCCTTTTGATTGAGTAGTTGTAATGTTGGTGGCATGTGCTATTTCTGGGACAGTGGCCTCTTGATTGCTGCTGTCTTCTTCATTGCACAGCCTCTAAGCATGACTCTGCAATCCTCCCAGAGACTTTGAAAGTCCCTAGCAACCTTTCACAAGTACCATTTCTGTATAGATGATTTTTTGTGGGACAGTAATGGTTTTTAAGGCAGGACAATAGGAATCAAGGGAGGGGACATGGTGCATGTGCTTTCTCCAAGTCCCCTGCCCTCACCACAGTAGGGAAGGGATAGACATGGCTATGGGGCCCCCACACCTTTTAAATTAGCAGCCATAGGTAACATTTTCTGAGCACTATCATTGCTAAATCCTCTGCTTCTCTTAGTTGTATGTAGTCGTTTTTTAGTTTGTGATAAGAATCATCATTTCCTCTGCTTTTAGTGGTCAGTTTGCACATAGACATTACTTGACTTAGTAATTCTGAATCATGTTAATCAGCCCTGTAAGAAGGATGAAGCATGCATGGAACAGCCAGAGCAGAGTGCTTGGCAAAGGCCATTGAGCAAAAGCTGTGGAGTTTCAACACCATTGCATGAGGAATAAATTCTGAGGAGCTGGAGAGATAGATATACTAGGAAATGGGAGTCTCCATGGAATAAGCCGCCAAAGGACAGGGCAGGTAGGAGAAGGGTATCCTTGTAGCTTTTGCTGTGTCTCTATCTCAGTCATCAGACAGCATTGCTTCTGATCTCATACTCTATCTTCTGATATGAAAATGTTCTTATAGGATCAAATGCACCTAATCAAGTGAAACCTTATCTTAATGTGATCATATCTTGAAAGCAAGGTCACATTTATAGAGCTTGGGCTTTGGGACTTCACTGAACTTTCTCAGAGACACAGCAGTTGGGAGACTTGGAAAGACATATTTTGCAGGGAAAGAGAAATAAACCATTTAATTTGGAAAAGGCTGACTCTGGAATGTTTATTTATTTATTTATTTATTTATTTTTAATTTATTTACATTTTCAAGTTTTATCCTCTTACCCGGTTTCCTCCCCTCCCAGAAACACCCATCCTCTCCCCCCTCCCCCTGCTTCTATGAGGGTATTTACTCCACCCACCCACCCATGCCTGCCTCTCTGCCCTCAATTCCCTACACTGGGGCATCTATCAAATCTTCAGAGGACCAAGGACCTCTCCTCCCATTGATGCCTGACAAGACCATCCTCTGCTGCATACACAGCTGGAGCCATGCATACTCCTTGGTTGGTGACTTAGTTCCTGGGAGCTCTGGGGAGTCTGGTTGTTTAATATTGTTGTTCTTCCTATGGGGTGGCAAACCCCTTCAGCTCCTTCAGTCCTTTCTTTAACTCCTCCATTGGGGACCCCACACTCAGTGCAATGGATGGCTGTGAGCATCTGACTGTATTTGTCAGGCTCTGGCAGAGCCTCTCAGGAAACAGCCATATCAGGCTCCTTTCAGCAAGCCTTTCTTAGCATCCACAGTAGAGTCAGAGTTTGGTGATTGTATCTGGGATGAATGCCCAGGTAGGATAGTCTCTGGATGCTCTTTCCTTCAGTCTCTGCTCTACAATTTGTCTCCATATTTGCTCCCATGAGTATTTTTGTTTCCCTTTCTAAGAAAGACTGAAGCACTCACACTTTGGTCTTCCTTCTTCTTGAGCTTCATGTGGTCTGTGAATTGTATCTTGGATATTCTGACCTTTTGGGCTAATATCCACTTATCAGTGAGTGCTTACCATGTGTGTTCTTTTGTGATTGGGTTACCTCACTCAGGATGACACTTTCTAGTTCCATCCATTTGCCCAAGGATTTCATGAATTCATTGTTTTTAATAGTTGAGTAGTACTCCATTGTGTAAATGTACCACATTTTCTGTATTCATTCCACTACTGAAGGACATCTTGCTTCTTTCCAGCTTCTGGCTATTATAAATAAGGCTGATATGAATAGCAAGGTGAATTCCTGAGATCCCACCACACACCAGTCAGAATGGGTAAGATGAAAAACTCGGGGGACAACAAATGCTGGCAAGGATGTGGAGAAAGAGGAACACTCCTCCATTGCTGGTGGGATTGCAAGTTGGTACAACCAGTCTGGAAATCAGTTTGGCAGTTCCTCAGAAAATTAGACATAGTACTACCTAAGGACCCAGCTATACCATTCCTGGGCATACACAGAAGATGCTCCAACATGTAATAAGGACTCATGCACCACTATGTTCATAGCAGCCTCATTTATAATAGCCAGAAGCTGAAAACTACCCAGATGTCTTTCAACAGAGGAATGGATACAGAAAATGTGGTACATTTACACAATGGAGTACTACTCAACTATTAAAAACAATGAATTCATGAAATTCTTGGGCAAATGGATGGAACTAGAAAGTGTCACCCTGAATGAGGTAACCCAATCACAAAAGAACACACAAGGTATACACTCACTGATAAGTAGATATTAGCCCAAAAGGTCAGAATACCCAAGATACAATTCAGAGACCAAATGAAGCTCAAGAAGAAGGAAAACCAAAGTGTGGGTGCTTTGGTTTTTCTGAGAAAGGGAACAAAATAATCACAGAAGCAATTATGGAGATGAAGTGTGGGACAGAGACTGAAGGAAAGGCCATCCAGAGACTGTCCTCCCTGGGGATTCATCCTATAAACAGTCACCAAACTCTGACACTATTGTGGATGTCAAGAAGAGCTTGCTGAAAGGAGCCTGATATGGCTGACTCCTGAAGGGCCCTGCCAGAGCCTTACAGATACAGAGACAGATGCTAGCAGCCAACCATTGGACTGAGTGTGGGGTCCCCAATGGAGGAGTTAGAGAGAGGACTGAAGGAGCTGAAGGGGTTTGCAGCCTCATGGGAAGAACAAGGATGTAGGCCAACCAGACCCCCCAGGGCTCCCTGGGACTAAGCCATCAACCAAAGGGTACACATTGTTTCAGCTGCATTTGTGGAGGAGGAATGTCTGTGGAGCATCTCTGGGAGGAGAGATCCTTGGTCCTATGAAGGCTCAATAGATGCCCCAGAGTGGGGAAATTGAGGGGGGGGTAGGTGGGAGTGGGTTAGACAGAGAGGCATCTTCTTGGAGGCAGCAGGAGGGAGGATGGGTTGGGGGTTTTCTTGTGGGAGGAAAACTGGGAAAGGGTATAACATTTGAAAAGTAAATGAAGTTCGGGTGATGACACCCTTCACAATAGCCACAAACAATATAAAATATCTTGGTGTGACTCTAACCAAACAAGTGAAAGATCTGTATGACAAAAAC
>BDUI01000176.1:285203-325244 GCA_002335545.1 Apodemus speciosus
CACTCACTGATAAGTGGATATTAGCCTAGAATCTTGGAACACCAAAGACACAATCCACCTACCAAATGCTGTCGAACAAGAAGGAAAGAGTGGACCCAGGTTCTGGAAAGGCCCAAGGCAGCAGTGCAGGGGAATACCAAAACAGGGAAGTGGGAAGGGGTGAATAGGGGAACAGGGGGAGGGAAAAAGACATATTGGACATTTGGGGGGCGCGGAAACCAGGAAAAGGGAAATGAAATGTAAATAAAGAATATATCCAATAAAAAAGTTAAAAAAAGATGTAAATGAAAAATATATTCAAGAAAAAAAAAGAAAGAAAATGCTGTCTTTTTTCCCCCCCAGGGATGGTTTTGTCTCCTTTGTCAAAGATCAAGTGACCATAGGTCTGTCGGTTCATTTCTGGGTCTCTGATTTTATTCCATTGATCTTCCTGCCTGTCTCTGTACCAATACCTTGCAGTTTTTCTCACTATTGCTAATATGCTGGAATGATGACTCTTGTCTAGACAGAACACAGTAGGCCAGAGCAGTTCCATGTGCCAGAGGTTTATTGGAGACAAGGAGGGGAAAAACAGAAAGAAAAAGGAAAAAAAGTCAAAGGTGGGAAAGGTCTGTCTTTTATTTAGGCTGTGATATAACCTGTTTGCAGGTAAGCATGGGAAGTAGACTCTGAGAAGGTATGTGGTTGCCTTGGCAACAGGTGTCACCTAAGTGTGATATTTCTGAGTTTGGAGCCAATCTGTGAACTGGTTCTTGATACCAACATACCTTCTTTTGCTTCCTGTTATTTTTGCTGTTAAAGGCGTAATTATGTTTATGTGGCTATCTTCTTTTGGTTTGTTGAAAGAAGACTACTTTCTTGCTTTTTCTAGGGTGTAGTTTCTCTCCTTGTGTTGGAGTTTTCCATCTATTATCCTTTGTAAGGCTGGATTTGTAGAGAGATATTGTGTAAATTTGTTTTTGTCATGGAATATCTTGGTTTCTCCATCGATGGTATTTGAGAGTTTTGCTGGGTATAGTAGCCTGGGCTGGTATTTGTGTTCTCTTAGGGTCTGTATGACATCTGTCCAGGATCTTCTGGCTTTTATCGGCTCTGGTGAGAAGCCTGGTGTAATTCTGATAGGTCTGCCTTTATATGTTACTTGACCTTTCCCCCTTACTGCTTTTAATATTCTTTCTTGGTTTTGTGCACTTGGTGTTTTGATTATTATGTGATGGGAGGAATTTCTTTTCTGGTCCAGTTAATTTGGAGTTCTGTAGGATTCTTGTATGTTCATGGGCACTTCTTTCTTTAGGTTAGGAAAGTTTTCTTCTACAACTTTGTTGAAGATATTTACTGGCCCTTTAAGTTGGGAATCCACTCTCTTCTATACCTATTATCCTTAGGTTTGGTTTGCTCCTATTGTCTGGATTTCCTGTATGTGTTATAAGCTTTTTGCATTTTGCATTTTTGTTTACTGTTGTGTCAATGTTTTCTATAGTATCTTCTGCATCTGAGATTCTCTCTTCTATCTCTTGTATTCTGTTGGTGATGCTTGCATCTATGACTCCTGATCTCTTTCCTAGGTTTTCTTTTTCCAGGGTTGTCTTCCTTGGTGATTTCTTTATTTCTCTATTTCCATTTTTAGATCCTAGATGGTTTTATGCAATTCCTTCACTTGTTTGGTTATGTTCTCCTGTAATTCTTTAAGCAACTTTTGTGTTTCCTCTTTAAGGACTATTACCTGTTTACCTATATTCTTCTGTATTTCTTAAGGGAGTTATTTATGTCTTTCTTAAATTCCTCTATAATCCTCATGAGAAGTGACTTTAACTCTGAATCTTGCTTTTCTGGAGTGATGGGTTATCTAGAACTTGCTATGGTGGGAGAACTGGGTGGTGATGATGCCAAGTAACCTTGGTTTCTGTTGCTTATGTTTTTGTGCTTGCCTCTGATCATCTGGTTATCTCTAGTGGTACCTGCCCTCACTTTCTCAGATTGGAGCCTGTCCCTCCTGTTATCTTGGTTGTTTCAGAACTCCTCAGAGCCCAGCTGTCTCTGTGATCCTAAGATCCTTGGTGTAAGAGCTTCTGGTAGTAAAGCTGCCTCTAGGATCCTGAAATCCTGGTGTGACCAAGCTCCTGGGATCCTGGGATCTTATGATCCTATGATCCCAGGTATGTTAGAACACCTGGGAGTTGAGCTTCCTCTAGGTGTTATTCATCTTGGTGTGGAGCTAGAGCTCAAAATCTGCTCAATGCACTCAGGTTCACGTCACTCTTTTGCCTTTTGCCTGTGGTTATCTAGTCCCAGCACCATTGATCAACAGGACTATTCTCTCTGTGTTGTGCTGTGTTGGCATTTCAGTTACTTTTTTGTTGCTGTTATGAGACACCATGACTATGCCAACCTATAGAAGAGTTTAATTGAGCATGAGCCCATGACCATTAAGGTAGGGAGCATCACTGGAGCAGTAGTGAAGAGTTCACATCGATGATGCAGACAGCCAACTGGCAACACCCTTTGAATCCTTAAAACCCACCTCCAGTGATATACCTCCTCCAACAAGGCCATACCTCCTAATCCTTCTCAAACAGTGTCACCCACTGTGGATCAAGTATTCACATACATGATCCTATGTGAGCCTTTCTCATTCAAACCACCACAGCATCATTGGTAGACAGAGCATCTGATGGCTGTTACCAACTGTCACTTCGGCTGTGGTGATAGGAGAGGGTATGGTAGAAGATGTCATTGTGCTTTTGTTGGAATTTCCCTAGTGCCTAGTGAAGTTGAATAACTAAATTCTCCATTCGAATTTTCTTTGTGATTTTTATTACTGAGATTTTAGGTTTACTCTCAGTTTTATCTCATCTGTCCTTTTGGGTGTTCTTATATGTGCCCTATAGTGTCAATGACTGTAGCTTTATAGCATGTTTTAATTGCAGTGTGCATAAGGTCACCTATGTTGTTTTAATTTTTCAAGATTTTTGTCTATTATGCATTCCATTGTTTTCATATGAGTTTTAGGATCAGTGTCTCACTTTCTACAAAAGTCATCTGTCTTAAATGGCAAAAGAGTGACTCATGTTTCAAGAGTCCACATCTGTGAATATGTTCTCCAACAGCGAAGGGGTATTAATGTGGAAGATGGATTGTAGGGTGTGCAGTTAAGTGGAAGGTAGCTTTCAACACAGAGAATGAGGCAGAAGAAGTAATGGGAGGGTAAGTGCCTGAAGGAGGCCGGATTGCAGTGGCTGATATCCAGTCTCAGTCAAGGAGCATGCCACTCTCTGGGTACCTTAATGAGCAGGGCAATGGAACTCCCTAGAGTCTTCAGAAAAGAACATAATCATACCAAACTCAACTCTAACCCAACAAGAACCACTAGAGAATAATCTATATATTTGCCTTATGCTTTTAAAAATCTGATTGTCATAGGACCTAGTGAAAATCACACAGCTGTTTATGCAGTAGCAAAGCATTAAAGTTTCGATATAACATTCTTTTCTACCTCTTTAGGCTTTTGAAAAAAATTCAAAGATGATTTTAGATAGTTTTCAGTATATACATCACATATTTTTCACAATCCCATTGTCTTTTTTAACTTCTTCTTTGATCTATTCATTATATAGGGGTATTTTCTTTAATTCATATCTTTTCTAAATTTTATTACAAAGCATTTACCAAAACATGTGTTGGATTTGCTCTGCATTGGGGAAATAGCCTTATGAGAACAGCTCACTGTCCTCTGTTAATGGGGTGAGAAGGAGGCACTGGCTGCTGAGAGCTCCCCCGTGGCTGTCACGGGACTGTCCACTGACTACGTATGACCTCTTTTTGGCTGCACTGGCCCTGCATTTTAAAGTTCTGGATTTGGGAACTAAGAAATAATGTACCAAGATCTGAGGGAATATGACACTCCCCAGGCACGTGCTTGCATCACACTTGCCAATGTCTTATTGCCTGAAGTCACTCACGTGATCAAACCTACATGCAAAAGTGACACACAGGCCAATCAAGCTGGGTTCTTTTCAGAACACTAAGTGACTGTCATACCTGATATGTTAGAGTGTTATAAATTCATCAAAAAGTATGTGTTTGGTTTTCAGATCAGTGTTCAATATGTATGTATTCAGCTATACACAATGAAAAGTTATCCAAATCTGCTATAGCTTTCTTTATGTAAAGGATGCATTATGTTTTTATTATTGTATGTTATTAAAACTAACTATTTACTTAAAAATAGTACATTAGTATGTGTAGTCGTTTCTGCTTTGTGTCTGTGGGGTTTTATGTAAGCATTCTAAATCTGAACTTGTCCCTCCCACTAGTAACAAATGGCTGCTATGCTAGGGATTTTGTTTCCTTGTCCCAAATGCTGTATCATGCTGCTATGGTCGATTATTATTTTCATCGCCATCCTCAGTCATCTTAATTTTTTGTGTTGAATTTGTAATGACCCTAACTGGCTCACCTGTCTCTCATCATTTATGGACATCTCTCCTGGGCAGCTCATCTTCCAGAAAGCTCACCAAGCTCTCCCTTCTACCTTATTTTTATCCAGTGAGGCGATCATCTCTAAAGTCCTCTAAGCACTGCACAGCTGGCAATCCTTAGTCCATCTTTTATCTCTCCCTCATTTCAGCATTTTGAGTATTCAAGAAAAGGTAAAAATTACTTTAGTAAAGATATCCTAGACTTTATTTTAAACAGTGTTGGATTTTAAAGCTCTTAAAAGTCTGAACAGAAACTGAGCAAGAAGCTGCTCCATCCCTCGGCATCACTGTATCCAGCCACACAGGGCCCTGACCATCACTGTATCCAGCCACACAGGGCCCTGACCATCACTGTACCCAGCCACACAGGGCCCTGACCATCACTGTATCCAGCCACACAGGGCCCTGACCATCACTGTACCCAGCCACACAGGGCCCTGACCATCACTGTACCCAGCCACACAGGGCCCTGACCATCACTGTACCCAGCCACACAGGGCCCTGACCATCACTGTATCCAGCCACACAGGGCCCTGACCATCACTGTATCCAGCCACACAGGGCCCTGACCATCACTGTATCCAGCCACACAGGGCCCTGACCATCACTGTAGAGTTTTCTGCAGCCACACAGAGCTTTGACCTTCCCTGTAGCCTTCCCTCCAGCCACACAGACTCTTAGCCATCCCTGTAGTGTCCCCTTCATCCACACAGAGCCTCCAGCTTTGTTGCTGTCTGTTCTGAAATCCCCAGTAACTGTGCTGAGAGACAGAACAGAGGATTGCTTTCACCTCTGCTTATTGGTGGTCACAGTGGTGTAAGGAGGTTGGGCATATGGAAGTCTGTCCTAAAGGCAGGTGACCAGTGGTCTTCAACCTTCCTAGCACTGTGGCTTTTTAATATAGTTCCTCATCCTGTGGTGACCCCCAACAACAGATATTGCTATGTCATAACTGTAATTCTACTACAGTTAAAAATCTCAATGTAAGTGTCTGATAGGTGCCCCTCCCCAAGGCCGCCAAGACCCACAGATTGAGGACCACTGCTGGAGTCAGGGTGGTCGAAATAGTAAGTGGTAAAGCAGAATTTCGACAAAGCAGAAGAGCTTACTTTGTTGTCTTTAGCCCAGACTGACCTTGAACTTGTAGTCCCAAGAGCCACAGCCTCAGAAGAGAGTACCTCCTGTCCTAGTCATAGACGCTGCACAGTCACAGGTGCTAAGGAATGGTTGAGGAAAAGGTCTTCCACCTTTGTTTCCCCATTCTGTCTCTACCCCACAACCTTAGGGAAATTGCTACACCTACACCTTTCCATGTAGCCTTGACACCATGTGGCCATGTTAGGCTGTTGCCAGATGGTTTATCACTATCCAGACAGTCATGATCAAACACACATATTCTGGCCCTAGATGTCCCAGATTTAAGGATACATCTCCTACTGTGACAACTCAGATGCTTCCTCAGGGACATTAGGGCATGGGGTTTTCTTCATCCTCTTTGAGCCACTTGGCTTTTGTTTTAATTTTGTTGATAGTTTTCTGCATACAGCTCAGAGAATGCTTTACAGCAGTGGTGGGAAGTTAGAATGAAATCAGCGCAAGCAAGCTTCACAGCCCATGGCCAGCGCCTGCTGCACAGCCCACGGCCAGGGGCTCTCCCATTCTCCATCAAGGAAAGAATGTTCATTTCTTGCCTCCTTCAGCCTCATGGGAGTGTGGAGTTTAGATTTATTCATCTAGCATTTTCTGAGCAAACAATAACCATTCAGTTTAAGGTATCCATTACCTGTCTTGTAGAGTAAGAAATTTCTGATTTGTTTAAAAAATAATAAAATGTATGTGTTAGCCCTGTACCAGCTGGGCACAATGGCATACTCTGAAATCCCAGCACCTGTGAGGTTGAGGCAGGATCATGCTCTGAGTGCAGCACTAGCCTGAGCTATGTTGTCTGCCCCTGTCTTAAAAAAAAAAAACTTTCCATTTTTTAGGATTTAAAAAAATATTTACTTATACCACCTCCTCCTTTAAATAGCCAAAGAATATGGCAATGCCATTTTATGAGGTAAATTTTATATTTTAAAGTAGTCCATTTTTATAGCATTTCATATATTTTTATTAACTTATGTGTTAGTCTCCTTAGGTAGAATATGAATTCTCCAAGGCCAGGGCTATGTGTGGGCCTTGCCTGTCCCTGTGAAGTCAAGTCCATGATTCAAGTAGAATGAATCATCTAGTACTTGCTCAGTAAAGATGTTCATTGATTGACTCACGGAATGACTATCTGGAGAGGCTGAGGCATGCTAGTGCTGTCACTCCTGCAGACCTGCATGGGGAGAAGCTGCTTTCCCACAGGTGGACCCTGACCTGGGCTAGAGAGCGGTAGTTCTGAGGACGAGTGTGCTGCTGGGAGGCGTTGGGTGAAAGAGACACGAGGAAAGCCAGAGATGAGGAAAAAGGTTGACTTGGATGGAGCAACTGAGAGAGGTGACATCCTGGTCCCAAACTGGGCTTGCAGGAAAGGACAGCTTGATGTCACCATCACCACTAGCAACTTTTACATAGGATAGTGAAAGTTCCTGACTTGGACCCTGGACTGTTTAAAATAAATTTCTTTACTTTATACTTCTTGGCTGTAGATGCAATGTGGCCAGTTTCCTGAGTCCCACCCCTGTGACTTATCTGCCATGGCAGACTGTAACTGTGTGGGCAGAGTAAACCCTTTCTCTCTTAAGTCATTTTTACTAAGTGAATTTTTGTTTGTTTGTTTCCTTTTTTGATTGTTTTTTGTATTTTTGAGATAGGCTTTCTCTGTGTAGGCCAGGCTGTCCTGGAACTTGCTCTGTAGACCAGGGTTGCCTTGAACTTAAAGAGCTCTGCCAGCCTCTGTCTCCTGACTGCTGGAATTAAAGGTGTGAGCCATCACACCTGGCTCAGAGTTGTTTATCTGTTTGATGGCAGCTGGTGCCTGTGAGCTCAGAGCAGTGTGATGCCAGACTACAGGCAATAGTGGCTCCTGGAGAAGGCTTTAAAGACCGTCGACACACAGCACAGTGTCAGCAATCACTGTGTCCAGCCAGGGGTGGGCTATGGCTGATAGCCGTGGGTGTCAGCATGACCATTATCCTCCAGCTGTTCTAATTTCTTCTTCCATGTCTGTTTCTCCAGCCTCTATGTTAAGGACAGCATTGTCCTTAACTGAGAACACTGAACTGAGGCAGAGACCTGAGAACCAGGAGGAGGAGGGAGGGGGAGGAGGAAGGGAGAAGGAGGAGGAAGGGAGAAGAAGAGGGGGGACAGGAGGAGAAGGAGGGGGAAGAGGAGGAGGGTGAGGAGGAAAAGGAGGAGGAGGAGGAAAAGGAGGAGGAGGAGGAAAAGGAGGAAGAGGAGTAGGAGGAAAAGGAGGAAGAGGAGGAAAAGGAGGAAGAGGAGGAAAAGGAGGAAGAGGAGCATGAAGAAGAGGAGCATGAGGAAGAGGAGGAGGAGGAAGAGGAGAGTCCTTCCCATCTCAGAGTAGTCAGTGCTGAAGTCCAGAGGTTTCAAGGTGCCAGTACAGTGGTGGAGGCCTGCCTGCCTTCGAGCTCTGTGCTTTCACTCCTCCACAGGGTGCCAGGGTGCCCTTTGCCTTTTTCTCTGGTGGGTCTTATAGTAAGTGGGGTCTCAATAGAAGGATGGCATTTTCATGATGCTTCTGACAGTCATTTTTTTTAAAATCAAGCTTTGCCTTTCATCAGATATCCAAGTAATATGTTTTTTGCTTTCCAGACAATGTATCCAGACCTTCATCTCTTTCAGTGCCCCAACTGCCCTCCTCATTAATACTCATTGACTCATACCCCACAATGGTGATTACCTTTGATCCATTTCTCAGCAACACTTTATCTATCTCAAGCAAATACAAGCAGCTACACAGGCATTTGTGTGGATATAAATGTGCACATGCATACATAGATACACACATTTTAGGCTCTTTGTGTGCTAAATCTCCAGCGGAGTCACCTTGAGCTCTCCATAGACTACTTTCTAGTTCAAATTAAACATATTTTCCAGTATATACCATTTTCATGTCATCTTGTTTAGATTATACACTCACAGTGCTGGGGAAGGAAGCTCGGTCTCCAAGGCTGCCTAGTACAGACTCCTTAGCTCTTGTGCAGACGCTCTGTGCTCTCTCTTGTGTAGATGCTCTGTGCTCTTTCCAGATGTTTGTTTTAATGTTATGTTAGTTTATGTTGATATGCTAGTTTACTTTCCTTAAAAAGAGACATTTTATTTTTAATTATGTGTATGTATGTAAATGTATGATGATGTGAGTACAGGTGCCCACAGAGGCCAGAAGAGAACATTAGATCCTTTGGAGTCGGACTTATAGGCAGTTGTGAGTGACCCAATTTGGGTGCTGATAACCAAACTTGCATCATCTGCAAAACCCGCAAGTTCTCTTAACTGCTGGGGCAGTGCTCTACCCCACCCCCATTTTCTTTCTTAAAGGCAGTCAGGGAAGATAGGGGCATGAATCAGTATCTGGGAACTAAGTGTACTTTTTAATAGATGCAGAATTAATACATTCAGTGGGATGTGAAATCCCCTTTCCATCTTTTGCTGATGGAAATGTTATTAGGCGAATTGTTTCAACTAGGTGCTGAGTCCCTAAACACTTAGCTCGTACTATGTCCCACGCTCCTTAGGACCCTCTATCAATATTTCCAACACTTGTTAGGGAAACATTTTCTTTTATGGTGTCTCCAAGGACCACTTCTGTAATGCTATATCATTACATTGTCGATGAGATATTTTCCTATCCAACATTTCCCAGTTTCTCTCTAAGTACTAATTTCATAGAATCCTCAGCTAATGATCTGTCTCAGTCCTGTTATTTCTCTTCATAGTCATCTTGAGCAGTTTGGTTCTTACAAATTTCTATCCATCAAATGTAATCTTGCCTTCTGTGGAACCACTGATGCCCAGAGGACATAAGTGTGAGTCATTAGTGTGAGGTGGAGACACAGCAGGATTTAGGAATCCACAGGAACTATCAGATACAGAAGAGACATTGAATCTGAGCATCAGAGAAGTCTCAAGAGAGGAGCCTCAGCAACCTTGAATGTTTCAGTTTAGGAACAAGCTTTTGGAGTACACATAAGATAAGGTGACACATGACAGTGAAGGTTGATTGAGAACGGGAATGTTTTCTCAGGAAGCAATGCAGGGGAGAAGCTGGCCAACCAGGGACAATACTGCAGTAGCCAGTCTGCATCCTCAGAAAAACTGAGCCCTGTGCACACCTTATGACCAGCCCTATAAACCCATGAAGCCAAGAAGGGTGCGGATACCAGGGTCCTCAGCTCTTGTGTGTAATAGAGCCAAGTCATTGAACTCTGGTGGAGTACAGCTGTCACTGTACCCCAGAATTCCTGGTTTGTGACACGGCCTAGGAGTGGGTTGAACTTCCTTCTCTATGGTGTCATGAGCAGTAGAACTTAGCTTCAAGAGTTACCAGAAAGTACTTACTTAATTGCATACCTAGTATTAGGTTTCATTATGACATTTCAGTCATAATTTGTTTTTATGGATTTTCTTCCTCATTCTTTGTACCCCCATCCTTTTGCCAGGTGTACCCTTTGACTTTGAGCAGCCCCTTGCTCAGTTTCTGTCACCTGTTCTGTTACTGCCCCTGACCTACCTCAACACCTTTTGCCCATTGTACTATCCATGTCTTAGTTTCATGTCCTGTTGCTCTGATAAGATACACACTGATAAAGGCATCTCAGGGGAGAAAATGTGCTCTGTCCCTGTAGGTGTCAGCTTTCATTTGGATTAACTTTGCATTTGGAGACACTCCCCTTGGTGTCTCTGAAGAAGGTCGCCTAGAACAGGCAGACAGCTCTGCTGTCAGGATGAATCCTGGGAGTGTTTGGGTACAAGTGGCCACCAGTTTTATTTCCTTCACATGACTTCTACATACACTGCTTCCCACCAGCTCAAGGGGAGCATGTCTGTCCCCTCAAGGAGCTCTTTCTTACCCTATGTCTCCAGGCAGGAGCCATGTTTGTCTCCAGGTGCTATCCACCACAGAGTGCAGAGGAGTGATGGTTTTCCCTTCCCATCCACATCTCCAATTTTCCCTCTGCTGGACTCTACTTGGAGATTCAAATACCAGGCATCATTGTCTTGAAAGCAAGCAGAGTCCTGCTTTTTGCATCTTCCCACACCCCACCAGCTCCTAATCCATCCCTCCCCTTTCCAGATATAAGTCCCTAAGTAAATTATCTAAACTTACGAAGAGCCAAATACACACACTGGGGCACCTTGTCCTCCAGTCTTCCCCAGCACCTGTTTGTTCCTCCCCTCCCTCAGGTCACCTGCAGACTTGTGGTAAGAAACAGTTGATACTGAGGTGGGGGCCTCGACTCAGCCTCTTTCCTCAGTGTGAGGGTGTGGGGTAAGAGTGTGAGCAACCAACAAGCCCAGCTGGAGTAATCTGTTGTAATAGGGCGGGGCCAAATGCCCCAAGATGGCCGATGGTTGGCTTTGAGAGCAGTCACTTATAACAAAACCTTGTGTTGTTTCCAGCACCTCCCAATATCATCACAATATCATTGTGCCTTTGAGGGACACTTGAACTCCAACCTGTAGCAAGAGAGGACAAAACAGAAAGAGTAACTGTGTAACAGAAAGAGAGGGTATTTGGAGGGTTGCTTGCCTTGTCTCAGGTTAGGTCAGGGAGGCACGTGCTTCTTATTTGTGCCACTTGTAGAAGCTCATGTCTTTGCAGGAAGCCACTTCCAGAAACACAGAAGTCTGGCTGGGTGAGTATGGGATTAAGTATTGATATTTCAACAATATTCAATACTATAATCAATTTATCAATGTGTTCCAGAAATTCAATGTTATCACATGTGGTTCTTCAAAATGTTCCTGTTGAGGCTCTAAGTGTCATTTAGCCATGTTTGGAGGTGAGCTTGTTGTGAGGGTGAGCCACACGGTCAGATAAGTGCCTTTCTCGTCAAGTGGAGACCAGAGGGATCGATTCCTTTCTCTCTGCCCTGTAAGAGGACATAGTGAGGAAGGTCTGTCTTCAAGGAGAGCCCTCATTAGGGACTTGAACTGACAGGCACTGTACTCATGCACTTTCAAGACTCCAGAGCCTTGAAGAAATAGCTATCATTTGCTGTAGCCTATAGCATGTTGTTAATGGCATCCAACTATTAGCAAATTACTTTATTTACTGTGTTGCTCAGACTGTCCCAGGTCTTGCCTCTGTATCTCTGAGACATACTCTGTTCATTATGAATAGTTTTGTTTGCATCTTATATTTTGAATAACCTTATAGATTTTATGCCTTAGCTCAATAACCAGGCATTCCTGAAATGAGATCTGATTTTTTTTAAATGGAGGAAAAGGACAAAAAGCTGAGGTTTGATGCTTTGTGATGCTGCTGGGCCTTGTGTTTCTGGGCCTCTGCTGACTTGATGTTTCTATTCATACAGCCATCTGCATCTCCAGGAAGCTACACAGAGTGCCGTCTGTAGTCTCCAATCTTTTGGGGATAGACTACCTCTATTAACTTCCCACTGCATTGCTAACCAGGATTTAGCCATGAATTATATGAACCTGTACACCTGTGGCAAAATGGTTGCTCTGTACTTCTGTGGAAAACAACTTGATTAGTTCATTATCATTTTAATGTATATTTATGCCTGCTATTTACATTAGTGCTTTCAAAACCTTGGATGTTTCCAACATGTGCATGCCTTCTTGTGCAAGGTTCATAGCATTGTGTGTATGTGAATGTATGTATGTATGTATGTGTATATGTGCATATGTGTGTATTGTGTATATATATATGTATTTGTGCATGTGTATGTATGTGTATATGTATGTATGTATGTATGTGTATATGTATACATGTATGTGTATATTTGGATATGTGTAATTGTATGTGTGTGTATTTGTGCGTATGTGTGTATATATGTGTATATGTATAAATGTATGTGTATATTTGCATAAGTGTAATTGTGTGTGTGTATTTGTGTGTATGTGTGTGTGTGTGTGTGTGTGTGTGTAGTGAGTGTAGTGAAACTTTAGCTGCTGAGCGTCACTGCTGTGGAAAAAAAGAGTCCACTCCTATGCATAAGGTTTTCAGCATGAGTCAATCTCATTTTGTTCACTTATTTCCATTGAGAAGAAACTTATTTAAAAACCATCATAATGTCCAGGTCTAGCATGCTTTGAAATTCACCAAGGTCCAACATTTGTTTTCCTTGTTCAGTGAGTAAATAAGAATTACTTGCAATTAGCAGCTTAATTGATTGTATATCAGCAAGAGAGCACTCATGAAAAATTAAAATTGAAATGGTTTGTCTTTGTTTCTTAATTAGATCAAGACTAGTCATTTTTCTCTCATTTTCCTTTACTCTTTGTGAAATCACCATTCTAGAGCAGATGTGTGTGCTGTGTTGTGTGTTTGTGTGTTGTGTGGTATGCGTGTGTATGTGGTGTGGAGTGTGTGTGGTGTGGTGTGATGTTTTATATGTATGGTGTGTGTGTGTGCATGTGTGGAGTGTGTGATATGTGGTATAGTGTGATATATGTGTTCTGGTGTATTTGTGTGGGGTATGGTGTGG
Organism: Apodemus speciosus; assembly: GCA_002335545.1. Taxonomy (NCBI): domain Eukaryota; kingdom Metazoa; phylum Chordata; class Mammalia; order Rodentia; family Muridae; genus Apodemus; species Apodemus speciosus. The sequence goes on from BDUI01000176.1 coordinate 298,303, forward strand.
TGTGTATATGTGTGATGTGTGGTGTGACATTTATACGTGTGTGTGTGTGTGTGTGTGTGTGTGAGATGTGGGTTGTATTGTGTGTGTGTAGTTCAGACAAATGGTATTACAGCCTCCCTTCTGATCAAGCTGGTTATGAATTATGCTTATTTGATTTCTAGAATGTTTTAGTGGAATATGTGTAGCTCCTTGACATGTACCAAACTCTACAATACATTCCCGTTCACTTGAACTTTTTTATTGTGTATTTATAGTTTTACACAATTAAAGATGTTCCCAGTTTTTCCAAAAATCTCCTGTTTTGGTTAAATGACATATAAATTGAGCTTTGTGCCTGGTTTTTGTCTTTAAGCAGTAACTTGGCTTCTCTTGGACGAAGAACAAGCCCAGATTAGAATTCTTGACTTCTCTCCCTGTCCCTTTCATTTGTGTCTTTTATTAGACAGTACAGAGAGCATCACATGGAGGAAGGAATGAGGGATACTTTAAAAAGAATCTTCATCAGATAGAAGGATCAGGGAAACCACAGGAAAACCACAGAATCAATTAATCAGGTCTCATAGGGGCTCCATGATCCTGAACCGACAGCCAGGCAGCCTGCATGGGGCTGACCTAGGTCCTCTGCATATAGGCTCCAGTTGTGTAGCTTGGTGTTCTCGTGGGCCTCCTAACAGTGGGGGCAGGGGCTGCCTCTGACTCTTTTGCCTTCTATTGGAACCCCATTCCTCTTACTTGGTTGTTTCAGCCAGGCTTAATAGGAGGTGTTACTGCAACTTGTTTGGTTGATATCCAAGGGAGGCTTATCTTTTCCTGAAGAGAAACAGGAGGAGTAGATGGGAGGGGGAAGAAAGGAGGTGGGGGAGGAAGTGGGAGAAGAGGGAGGGGAAAGGGCAATCAGAATGTAAAATGAATAGAAAAAAAAAACCCTACGTTAAAGAAATCTTTGGCGGAGTTTTATAAAGATTTAAGTCGCTGACTTCTGCTGATCCCAGTGGACCCTGAAGCACTCAGTGGCACAAATACAAACTCTGTCTTTAGGTTGTTTCCATTCCATTGACTGCTTTCATCAAATTATCATCCTGGCACATGTGTGTGTTCAATACCCAGCGTTGGGGACACAAAAGAATGAATAACTATAAAAATGTTAAGATTAAAGATTGCATTAGCTTAGGCTATAAATGCTTATTTCATGGGAGAATTAGAGGCAAGGAAGGTTGGGTTTTACACTATCCTCTAAAAGGAAGGTTAAAGTTAGATTCACAGTAGGCTAGCAGGTTAAGTCAGAAGTGATCTCTGGATGTATTGTTAACTTGGCTGTGGCTCTGAATGTTAGAGATGTTTCCAGGAAATTGTATCATTGTGGCTTCACACTCATTTATTCTTAGAAAAGTCTATCTTAAGTTAGGAGTGAGGAAGCATGCATATACATGTGTGTAAGCACATGCATGCATGTGTATGTACATGTCTATGTGTATATTATGTATGTGCACATGTGTTCATAGTGTTTAACGCCCACAGAAGCATTGCTAGCCTTAACTCCTTATTTCCCTAGTGTGGGTGGGCTCATCTCATAGGAATTACTTGAAGATTATTACAAGACAATAAATTATTTTATAGTTATTGTCCAAACAATAGCCACACACATATTTGCCATTTCACGTTTGCAAGTAGTGATTTTAGTATGATTTCAGCCATATTTCCCAAGGGCTGGTTTCTTTTTGAAGATGAAAAATACTTGAGTAGTCTAATCCACAGAACTCACATTTGTTTGCTGGGGCTGCCAAAACAGAAAACAGCTGAGTGGGTGTGTTAGAAATCTGAAGTTACTGTCTCTTGCATAGTACATGTCTTGGTGTATCTGCAAGCCTGCTTTCCTCAGAGGCCTCTATCCTTTGCTTGCTACATGTTCAGATGGCTAACTCTGTTATGTTGCTAGTGGCTTTTCTTTGTTGTTTTGTGTTCAAACAGTCTCTAGATAGCCCAGGCCTAGAGCTTGCAATGTAGCCGAGGCTGTTCTTGAACTCATAATCTTACTGTTTCAGTTTCCTGAGTGTCAGGATTACCAGTGTACACATTTGACATTTTTTTCTCTTTTTACAATCTTCCTTAACCAGCTTCATTTTAACTCTCTCATCTATTTATAGACCAAAGAAAGCTAACTTCAGTGGGAGTTAGCTCTGGCGGGCTATCTCTAGACTTAGTGGTGCCATATAGTTAACTCTCCCCACCCATACATTGTATGCTGGCACATGGGGTTGCTTCCAGCTGAGGCTGTGGATCAGTGCTGGCCGGCCCACTAAGGCTCTGTCAGCCCATGTGTCACCTCCAGTAAGGTGCTGCAGAGTGGCCAGTGGAGTTAGCTGTTCATCACCCAGGAGGCAGGCCTTGGGTTGCATAGCCCTGGTTACAAGATTTCAAGAGCTGGAAGAGAAAGCAAATACCTTGCAAGTCTTTTCCTGAATCACTTTTGCCAAAGCCAATCATGTCACCAAACTCAGGCAGCAGAACTAGAGAGTCTCCTAGCCTACTGCAGAGTGCAAGCCTGGGATTTGGGAACTCCGTGGTGTCATTGAGGAACAGGAGGGATAGTATTGAGATAAATCAGGTGTGCTGCCCTTACACGTGTGCATTACCCCGTCTCATATTTTGAGTTCCTAGCTGAGCTACATTCTACAAGGTGAGGAATGTTATCAGTAGAACTATACTCTTGTTCACACTAAACTAAATGAAAATGCCAAATCTACAGTCTGTCTTAAATCCACTTACAGGTTGTTGAGGTTGCATGGTAATTTCAGAAGAGATACCCAAGGTAGATACTACCATTTCTCACAATGGATTTAAAGGTGGTCAGCCTCACATCCTACATACAGCCAGATGGCTAGACAAGGAAGAGACCACATCCTTGCAATTAAAAATTATAATCCCACATTTTTATTATCCCAGAATAAAGGTCATCACACGAGCTTCAGCAATAAGCATTTATTGTTAGACACATAAGCCCATGGGTCTGCAGACTGGGCTATAGATTATGGACTCTTTGGAGAAGTTTTGTACCCTATATACTGTCAGGCAGGCTGTGAGGGGAAAAGTACCTTGGGACATTTTCTGGTAGTAGACATAAGCTTCTTGAAGGACAGGTAGAAGAGCTCTGTGACTCTTAGTAACCTTAGTAAATAGGGTTACTATTGCAGATATGAAACACCATGGCCAAAAGCAACTTGAGGGAAAAGAGTTTACTTGACTTACTGTTCATCAATGAAGGATGCCAGGACAGGAACCTAGACAGGCAGGAACCTGGGGGCAGGTGCTAATGCAGAGGCTTGTGGAAAGTTGCTGCTTACTAGATGCCTTCTCATGGCTTGCTCAGTCTGCTTTCTTATAGAACCCAGGACCATGACCCAAGGATGGCACCACCCACAATAAGCTGTGTCCCCATCAATCAGTAATTAAACAATGCCCTGCAGACTTGTGAGCTTGTGTGTATTTTATGGAGGCTTTTCTTTAATTGAGGCTCTCTCTTCTCAGATGACTTTAGCATGTGTCAGGTTGACATAAGACTACCTAGCGCAAACTGAACTGCTTGATTGTGCTTCTGGATTCTTTTGAGGCCAACACAGTTCAGGGACATTATGTATTTGTCTATTTGTGCTCTTCAGTATGGGTGATTGAATGTAGAATCTCCCGCATGCTGGGCACACATCATGTCCCAAGTCTCAGAAAGGCTCTTTGGTATGTTTGCTTGAAGCAGTAATTAAGAATTTTAGGTAGTTTTTAAATTTAAACATTTCACTTTTACATTTACGTTTTATATTTACATGTGTGTGGGGGGGCATTTTTGTAGCAGTCGGAAGACAACTTGTGTCAGTCAGTCTCTCTCTGCCCTGTGGGTCTTGGGAATCAAACTCATAATGTCATTCTTGGTGGCAGGCACCTGTACTGATTGAATAATTTCAGACCTTGTACCTGTCAGCCCTCAAATACAAGTGTATTTTAAATGATATTTTTATTAACTCTTTGAGAATGTCATACAATGTAATTTGAATCTCTTCTTCCACTCACCTCCTCTCGTAACTACTTTCTCCTACCCCCATCCCTTCCTACCCAACTCTGCTCACTCATTCTTCCTTCTTTTGTTCTGTCTTTCTTTCATTGTTTCTTTCTTTCCTTCCTCCCTTTCCCTCTTTCTTTCTTTCTTTCTTTCTTTCTTTCTTTCTTTCTTTCTTTCTTTCTTTCTTTCTTTCTTTCTGTCCTCCCTCCCTCTTTCTTTCTTTCTTTCTTTCTTTCTTTCTTTCTTTCTTTCTTTCTTTTTTTCTTTCTCCTTTCTTCCTTCTTCTTTCTCTCTTTCTTGTCTTTCCTCATACAGTCCAGTTTATATTGCTCAGCTGTTTTTGGCAGTGGTATGGGATAGACCTATCTGGTGTAACATCATTTGAGAAAACAGACTCCATCAAATATCAGTAGCTCCTCAGATTGTGCTGGGTTTTTTTGTGACCACCTTCTTCCTTTTTTGTGAGAATTTTGTTTGTCTGTGGCTCACATAGGTCTTGTGTGTACTGTTACAATTAGTGTAAGCTCATAAGTGCTTCTTCCTTCTTGTGTCTGGAAACATCTCTTTATCTAATGTTATTCTTTGTCTCTGAGTCTTAGAATGTTCCTGTCCTCTCTTCTGTGAAGATCCATTGGCCTCAAGAGGGAGAGTAATAACCCATATTTCTCATTTAGGGCTGAGAATCCCACAGTCTTTTACTATCTGTCATTGATGGTGTCTATGTTAATTGCTATCTACTGCAAGGAGACACTCTCAAAAAAGGATTGAGAGAAGTATAGGTACAGTGCACAGCCGTTAGGGGTCATTTTAATGTCTGTTGCCTTTTTCTTATATCAACACCACCAACTTGAAAGCTGGACTTATTCCAGTGCCAGTTTTTTTCCCTTCTGTAGTATGTATTAACATCCCTTGTGTATTTCAGCCCAGAGGTCCTGAAGAGTGAGCCATATGGAGAGAAGGCTGACGTCTGGGCTGCAGGCTGCATCCTTTATCAGATGGCGACACTGAGTCCTCCCTTCTGTAGCACCAACATGCTCTCCTTGGCTACTAAAGTAGGACACGGGGAGCAAAGGGGCCTCCTGTTGTGACTTATATCTCTGTCATTTCAAAGCATGTACTGTTTGATTTCCTACATTCTCTTATCTCCTTTCATCTAAATATCTATTACACTGCATATGTACTTCCATGTAGTTATATTCATTTATCATATAAAATTTTAAAACTGTATTTCTGATTACTGTTTCTTTGTGGTGGTGGAGATGGAGCCCAGGGCCTTCAAATGCTAGTCAAGTGCTCTCCCATGAAGCTATGTCTCCAGTGCATGCATTAGGCCTACAGGTCACAATATTATGTTATCTTACTCATTACTTTATCATGAGCCTAAGGTTAACTTTAGCTCAGTTTGGAGAAAATGATTCTGTAGTCTAGAACTGTCTAATTTGCATTGATTTTCACTTGTTGAGATGTTTCCATTTCTGATTAAAATTTGTGTGTAAAGTTATATTATTTATTCACCAGCCACATTGTAGCCTCAGATGACTGATCATAGACACCTTGGCCCTTTGACACTGCTACTGTTTTCTATTTGTCTTACAGATAGTGGAGGCTGTGTATGAGCCAGTTCCAGAAGGTATCTACTCTGAAAAAGTAACAGATACTATTAGAAGGTAAATAGTGTCATAACTTACAACATAAAACAACCACCATAAAATACGTCATGCTTCTATGTATATGTTCCCTGCATATGAGTAACTACTTATGAAAGGCTCCCCAGGTAATCCAAACCTAGCAAGGTATTTAAGCATCTTTAGTAATAGTGTCTCCTTGAAAACCATTGGGACATCTGAGAGGAATTTGAGATCCTGTACAACTATTAGGCTGATCTACAAGACTTTATATCAACATGAAAAATGTATGTATGGGACAAGTTAAAAGTATGAAAATCTATTTTTGTGAAATTAACAAAATATACACAAATATGAAAGAAATAGTAACAACATAAGCTCAAAAGAGCTGTGAACAATGATAACACTGAAAATATTTTTAAATGTTAGTGATACTATATTTTATACTAAGTTCTTGAAAAATAAGAGCTTTTACCCATTAATATAGCTGAGGTTTAATAAAGGTCGTTGCCCCTCTGTACTCCCAGACCAGTGTCAAGTCCCTTCTACTTTAGGAACTTGTTTTTGACTGCTTCACACTTAGGTTGATCCTGTCTGCTGCTCTCCAGGTTCATGGCCCTTTGCCTGCTGATTCTTTCTTCTGAAACCCTCTCCTCTCAGATGTATGCATGGTTCTTGCCCTCTCTCCCTCAAAGTGTCACAGAAACATCTCAGATCAGGAAACTACTCTGACTCTCCCACTGTCTAGGTGCCCTTCTGCCTACTTAAAAATGCCAGTGTCTGCAATCCTGTGACCACTGACTTTTGTTGTCAATTTGAATGGATTTGGAATCATCTTAGGGACATACGTTTGGGTACATCTGTGGAAAAGTTTCAAGAACTGTTGAACTGATGAGGGATGACTTACCCTGGATATGGGCAGTACCACCATGTAAGATGGGGTCTCAGACTAAAGAGAGGGAACTGAGCACAGACAGACTCTTTCCTCACACAATGTGTGTAGTCACATAACATGCCTGCCCTCATGCTTTTCCATCATGAGGAACTGTATCTCATCTTACCTGATAAGACAATAGGAACCCCTTTTCCTTGAGTTGCTTTTGTCTGGTAATTTGATTGTGAAGCTAAGGGGGAAAACCTAATATTGGTACTTACAGTGGCATTGCTGCTGTGAGAAACCTGAACACATGTTTGTAGACCTTTGTGTGACTGTTGTGTGGAACAACAATGGAAAAGCTTGGGGCTGTGGGCTAAAGAAGCTCCAGAGTGCTCTGGGAAGAGCTCCTGGGCCACTCCTGAGAAAGAACACAAGTCTTGTGAGAAACTGGACTAGAAGTGCTCATGTTTCATTGTCTCATGCTCCTGCGACTGTGCTGCTCTACCATGGTGGATTATATCCTGCCTTGAGCAGGAGCAGAAATAAACCCTTCCTTCATCCCTTAAGCAGCTTTTTGTCAGGTATTAATATTTGGTGACAGCATAACAATAACAAAATTATCTAATGCCCCTAAAATATCATTTATTAGCACACATGTTTGCTGCTGCGGGCTTCAGTCTTCTTTAGTAACTAGACTTGAGAGCAGACGCCTGTTACCTCGTTTCTTACCTGGTTAGTAGCAGAGTTTAGTAGACCAGACCCCCAGTCAGCATTGGCTTGGGAGGGTATGACTGACAACTCGTTTCAATGTCAAGGACATCTTGGCACTTGCACAGCATCAACAGTATTTCTCTTCTCCATCAAGCTGAACTGAATTTTTTCTATTTTGGATGTCAACAGTCCCAGAGTTCCCTGGGTGGGCAAGTTTGTGCCTTTTCCTAAGACTCTGAAACCCTGGTCTCATGTCTGTCCTGTATGTATCCCCATCCCCAGTGATTTTCTGCAGGCCGCTCTAGTGGCCATTCTTCTGGCCCACTGGCTACTCTTTCAGTTTTATTCTGGCTAATGGTTCGCCTGTTTGTATTTCTGGGACATTTCCATGTTTACCTAACACAGACCTAATCTTATGAGTCTCAGATTCTATAGAACAACTTGGTCATAGCCAGCTCCTGTGTACTGAAGATGCTGGTCAAGTGTGTTATATCTGTTTCATCATTTGGTGGAACAGGGATTGTTACTAAGGCTGACAAGCAGAGTGGTATATAGTGACAATATCTCTTGCAGAGCCCATGTTGGTGGGCTCATGAAGAACAGGAAGGAAGAGGGAGGAAAATGAGATTCCACTGTCTACAGAGGGCTAATGGTGTTGTTGATGGTGAGGTGGAGTGGGTGGGGAAACGTTGCTTGCAATATGGTTGTAGGCATAGTGCTAAGATGACTAAAGCCACTTCCATTAGCTAGAGAAGTGGACTGATTCTGGAAATAGGAGGAACTGGATTTATTCAGTTACAACTTTGAGACATGGAAGCAAGACCAGGAGAAGGGTAAATGTCACCAGCAAGATAAAGACAGGCCACCATCATGAAATACACCCCAAGACCAGCAATGGCTGCCTAGAGGAAGCTTTAGGATGGGGCTGCAGAAGGCTTCATGGTAGGTCCTGACTTCACTGTAATCATGATATTTCAAAGGACGAATAGCATTCATCAGGACTCTAGATTAAGTGCTTTGTTGCTGTTGTTTTTCTTTTCTTTTTTTTTTTTTGTTTTTTTTTATTGGATATATTCTTTATTTACATTTCATTTCCCTTTTTCTGGATTCCCCGCCCCCCAGATGTCCCATATGTCTTTTTCCCTCCCCCGGTTCCCCCATTCACCCCTTCCCACTTCCCTGTTCTAGTATTACCCTGCACTGCTGCATTGGGCCTTTCCAGAACCCGGGTCCACTTTTTCTTTCTTGTCGGAGAGCATTTGGTAGGTGGATTGTGTCTTTGGTGTTCCAAGATTCTAGGCTAATATCCACTTATCAGTGATTAAATGAGTGTGTGGTGTTGTAGTGTGCATGTATATATATGTATATATATACATATATATACATATTTTTATACATGTTCACACATATGTGGGTGCATGTGTATGGGCTCATGTGTCTGGAGTTCAATGGTGATGCTTGATGTCTTTTTAAATCATTCTTTACTTTGTTGAGTCTGAGTCTCCCAACTGAACCCAGAGTTCACCAAGTAGATAGTCCAATTGGCCAACTTGTCTTGGAGATTGCCTTCTCTCTGGCTTCTAAATGTGTCTTTTATATGGGTTCTTGGGATCCAATCTCTGGTCCTTGCCACTTTGTTGTCAAGTCCTTTATCCACTGATCCAGCCCCCAAATGTTTTTCAAGGTATTTATCATTTAAAATATTAAGAAATGACAGTAAGTTAGGTCTGGCAATTTAACTTTGTAGCTAACTGGAAATTAAGATTGAAGAGCATATGCTGTAGCAGACATTATTTTCATTTAAAATTCAAGATTCCTCATTTTCTACATTTACACTGGGAAATTTTTATTTCTAGAAAACTTCAAGCCAAAATCTATTGTGTGTTAAATGCCTGTTTAATTTGCTTTGAATTTATAGTGTTGAAAAACTGAGTTCCACAAGAATTAGAACATAATTTCTGATTTGCCATTTTCTACCAAATATGATGTAAGGTTTCATATATACATATATGTATATATATACCATCAGTGACTCAGCAAATTATTAGGTTTAGAGCTCTGCCAGTTCATAGTCTTGGAATACAAAAACACCACTATACCTGGTATAATTTAGTGATTATTTTCTTCCTTTTAGATAGAATCCTGCTTTTTAAGCCAGGCTGGCCAGGGTTCCTTATCCTCCTGTTTCAGCCTCCTGACTGTTGGCTTGCAGGCCAGCGGCCGCTCTTACAATTACTCTTAAACTCTGTGTTATTTCCAGCCACACACATTTCATTTCATGAGTTTCTCAGCACCCAGTTTTCCTTTGCACACTCTTGTCAAGCACAGCCCACAGTATTTGCATTTCTAGTCATGCATTCTGTTGTCAAAACTTTTCTTTTTAGGCGATCTTTTAAATTGGGAGAAGTCCTTAGCAGCCCTGAAGAGTCTGGAGCAAAGGCAGACAGCATCTTGCTGCTCAGCCTGGCGCCCGCGCTGTTGTTTCTGCCAGGCAGTGCATGCAGGAGCTGCACGGAGGAGCCGAGTTACGCTCCTGTTTTCCTTTCTTTCCCTTTTCTTCTCCAAATCCTTTTATACAAACCTATTCCAAGTGTGTAAGTTTTGCTTTGTGCCGAGCTGCTTAAGCTGTCTGGTCTTTGTTTCCAAGCAGACGTAATGATTTGAGAGGCAGCTGTGAGCTCTGATAACAGAGGAATCCTGACAGGCTTGGCTTGCTTCTAACCGTGTTTCCTAAAACATGACATGAAGATGTTCAACTGTATTGCTTGCAATTTTTCCATCTCATCTCTGACTGGAGCACAATTCTGGTGAATGAGAGCCATAGCCTAGGGTTTCCCCCTCCATGATTTTATGCTTATTTGGTTAGGGAATCTTTGGAGAGTACCCCATGCCAGTCTTTAGCATATGTGTGTCTCTGAAGGTGTCTGAGATATTCAAGTGAGCAGTGGAGCTCCATGCAGACCCTTGCCAGTGTGTTTCTGGAAGTCCACAAGCCTGTGTCCAGACATCTTGATTAAGGATAGGTAAATTGTGTAGGCATTAGGCTGTGTTCACCCATTCATGTATTCATTTGGGTATTCCCCAAATAGTACTCAGGAGCCAGATTGCATCTTAAGTGCTATTTAAGGTCTTTGTGAAGGGGCACAGACTTCTCCTCTCAAGAAGCTAGCAGTGATGAATTAGAACATTAAAATCCCATCATGAAATACTTTATAAACTGAAATGCAAGCAGTGCAGTCATCTTGCCAGTTGACTCCATGGCTATGTTACTGGCCTTCTGACAGTAGCTAGATGAAATGTGAAATTGTGAACTGTTCTTTTATACACTAAGATAGTCTATAATCTTAAAAAATTAAAAATATATTTAAAATGACACCCCCTTTTAAAGATACTACAACCCAGATTGGCCTCAAGCTCATGACCTTCCTGACTCAGACTCCTGAGTGGGGGGATTTTACTTTTGACTCTATAAACATCTCAAACCTCTAAGTCTATGGATTTTATATTTGTCTGTGTTTCGTAAGACCCTCTACTAATCATGTTGTGTTAATACTGACAATATATCTGGAAAAGATAAAAAAGCTGTGACCTCCCAGAAATTTTCCTTCCTTAACTTGCTTTAAAGGGGCCCCATTTATTTTGCTGCTTAGTGGGCAGGCTGTAATTTCGGGAAGGCAGTCAAGCATCCAGGAGAAGATGACCCCCTCTTTCACCTAGAGATGAGACCTGGAATTCAAGACAACCTACAATCCTGTGCTATGAGCCCAAGTTCAAAGCCCTATAACTAACCCCTTTTCCCCAGAGTTCAGCTATCTTTCGATTAGTGATAGATTCAGAGATGTGTCTGATGCTTGTCTTGTCCCAGCTGCTCTTGGGTGCAGATTACACAATAGACAGTTGCACTGAACCTGACCTCCCCCAACCTCATTGCCATCGCATTGATGACTTTTGTTACAATACTTTGTCTTTTCATAGGTGCCTCACTCCTGATGCGGAAGCCCGTCCAGATATTGTAGAAGTTAGTTCCATGATATCAGATGTCATGATGAAGTATTTAGACAGCTTGTCCACAGCCCAGCTAACCTTGGAGAGGAAACTGGAACGGGAGCGGAGGCGCACACAGAGATACTTTATGGAAGCCAACAGGAATGCTGTCACATGTCACCATGAGCTGGCTCTTCTGTCCCAGGTAACTAGAAATGTCTTGACCCTGCATGAGGCCTTCTCATAGTCTATCTAAAGTTTTTCATCTTCATCTTATGAAAAACTTGCCTAAATTAAGAATAATCAAAATCTGAAATGTTTAATCATTATATAGTTACATATTTGTATACATTATTATTTTCTATAAATTTAGATAATTCAGAATTACTTGTCTTCCACAGAACTTATCCATGATTTATTGTCTAATGTGAAGCCAGAGCTTGAGGAAGTGCTCTTAGAGTGCTTGTGTTAGTCTAGTGGACTGTATGTATAGCACCTAGTACTTAAACCCTTTCAATTTTTCTTACTGGTCCGTATAACTTCTCTGTCTGCTGTTGGTGTAGTGACCTTGTTGCAAAGTCTCATATATGAATACTTCTGAGTTTTTCTTTCCAGTTTTTCTTTGACTTATAGAATATTGTGGTGTCTAGCATATCTCTGAACATAGCTTAAGGACTCTGGAACTTCTGTCTGGGCATGTGGGGGCTGGCGATGCTTTTGCTCTGTCTGACTTTCCTTTCCTGGAGCTGAGTAGTCCACTGACTGCTGTGAATATCCCTCAGCAGCCAATCAGAAGTTCTGCTCCTGTCCCAAGGGTGGGACTCCAGGCCACAGGACCACAAGACTCATTCTTGGTCATTATATCTGGCCATTGAGTCCTTCCCACTGTCCTAAAGACTTGCTCTTGGTGAGGGAATGAGGCAAGAAGTCAATCTCAACGAAGAGACAGTTCTGGCTTCCTCAGTAACAGCATTTCAAAGACGGTGTTCTAGAGGGAAGGAAGGCATTGCTGTGGAGTGAGCTTGTGTGGTATGAGCTTGTGCTGACGTACTCACTCATTTTGAAGTTGAGGGTTTCATGTTTTCGTTTCTTGGGAAAGACTCTTCCTTATTATTTTAACTGTTGAGCTCTGCTGTTACTCCAGGCTGATCTACAAGGGCTTTCTGATGTTAGGACAGGGTGACCCGGAGCTGTGGCTCTCACCGCTGTTGAGCACCATGCGGGGAGCAGGGCTCGCCTTCCCTGTTATTTTCCACCTGACTGCATGAGATCAGGCAGCAGGATGAGGCACACTCTCCCATGCACATTACATACCTTTAGTGGATTAGGATGCAGGAGATTTAGCTGTTTCTGCCTTACTGAGACTTTACCGCTTGGCATTAAATTCTGTGCTGCACAGCTCTTAGCCAGTTTACAGTTGGTTATGAAAGGGTTATTTTTTTATTAGATTGACATAGGGAATGGGAAGATTTCATTTAACACTGAACAAGAGAAATCCTCTTATCTTTAGCAAAGCACCTTGAGAAGTACCATTTTATATATTTATTTTCAGTTCTAAGTTATAAAAATATATCTGTGGAAAATCTCAAACATATCAGTAAATAAACAGTTCCTCCAGCCCCCACCCTCAGCCCCAGCACTTGGCTCCTCAGAGCTAATCTCTATCACTTCTGTCCCATACCCTTCCCACTCCCGCCTTTCTCAGATCACTTTAACAAATCTCGGACACACATGACTGTATGCATGAGTGTGTCCTTATATGTTTGGAGATTAGGTTCAGCTGGAGACATCAGACTCTCAGGCCATGGCACTTTGTGGACACCAAGGAGGGGTTTTGAAGAAGTATTTACCAGCTTCAGAGAATGTTGGGGTCAAAAATTTAGTGTGTTGTCATCTACAGCATAACCTCAAAAGTCAAATACAATTTTTTGAAGGATTTGCTTTACTTCCATATGGGTATGACAGAAAATTTTTAATTGTAAGCATGCATATGTGAAGACTTTACATCTTGAGAGGGTCTGTGGATCTGTGACATAAGGATTCTCTGAAGTCACTGACCCAAGTGACCTGCAGTTAGGCAGGGCTTTTCATAAGCATCGCAGCAGCACATTTCCTGTTGAAAAACAAAATACCCAGGGGACAGGAAGCTCAGCAGTGAAGAGAGCCCGGATACTATCCCAGAAGACCAAGTTTTGATTCCCACCATCTACATGGTGGTTCACAACCATCTGTAATTCCAGTCTCAGTGGATCTAAGACCCTAATCTGGCCCCAGTAAGCATTGTCTGCATGCAGCACACACACAAGTGTATAGGCAGGCAAAACACCCATACACATAAAAGTGAAAATAAATAAAATGTTCAAAAAAGTATTTTAAAAATGGAAAACAGTGCTGGAGAGATGTCAATAAAGTGCTTACCTTGCAAGAGTGAGGAGCTGAATTCAGACCTGGCACTGCTGCGTGGCTCTCCCAAGGAGAACTGAAAGGTGTCTACTCACTCCAGATAGGGCAGCAACAGTGGAGTACAACTTAGCTAACTAATGCAGGCTACTTACTGCAATGTAGACAAAGGCTTACATAGAAATGCAGACATGATTCAGAAGCTGCTGTATCACCAAAGGGATGTCCCAGAATGGGTGACAACTCATGACTGCTGCGCACTTGGAGGTCTTCAACTGACTTGCAGGTAACTTGGCTGCTGGTGGGAGAGCATCGCAGAAGCCATTTTCCTGTATCTGCATTCAGGGAAAGCTTGTGAATCTTGTTATCTTCAAGAACTTCTTGTTATTTGTGAGTTATTTACTTCCCCAGTCCTACGAGCTTCCCCATTCATTTCTTTTAGCTAAAAGAAAATCAATGCATAATAAATACATAAAAAATAAAAGACAAAACTCACTGCTTGATGCCTGGGGTAAAGACACATGCTTCCCCGCTTTATCTACTTGAGAGTGATTCCCAAAATTCATGTAAAGGCAGATGGAGAGAACTGAATCCAGAAAACTGTACTCTGATCTCCATGTGTGTTCCCTAGCATCCTCCTGATGGACTGTGCACAGATAAACACACATTAAACATGTCAACAATAAAACTGCAGTCACTGTGGCAAATGTTTGCAATCCCAACATTGGTAAGGTGGGGGAGGCAGATCAGGGGCTCCCTGTCCAGCCAGCCTCTCCTGCCTGCTGTGCTCCTGTCCTACAAGAGACCCTACCTCACAACTAAGATGGGGCTGCTAAGAGCTGGGAGGTTAAAGGTGCTTGACACTAAGCAGAGTGCGTGGAGTTTGATCCTGCGGAGAGACGGTAGGAGGAAAGAAGTGCCTCCTGTAGGTTTTTCTCTGACCTCCAAACACATACATACCATGCACATATGGTCACACACACACACACACACACACACACACACACACACACACACACACAAAGCAATAAATTAAAACTAAGTAAAGGAATGACCTGAATCTGGTCTCCAGCATTAACATACATGAACATGCATGCACACGTGTACACACTCTAAACCACATGCCAAAAATACATCAGCAACTTAAAAAGAAAGACAAAACAGGCATGCCTTGTTTATAGTGCTTATGGCTCACGTCTTGGCTAAGTGGCATACTATGTGAGATAGCATTGGCTATATCAAATGTGCAATGCCTGCATTACAAGGATAGTTTTTTTTAATTGGATATTTCCTTTATTACATTTCAAATGTTATCCCCTTTCTTTGTCCCCCACTTCCTGGAAACCTCCTATCACATCCTCCCTCCCTCTGCTTCTATGAGATGTTCTTCTACCCATCTCTCTGCCTTCATAGGTCCAAGGACCTCTCCTTCCATTGATGTCTGACAAGGCCATCCTCTGCTATACATGCAGCTGGAGCCATGTGTCCTCCTTGGTTGGTGGCTTAGTCCCTGGGAGCTCTGGGTGGGGGGTCTAGTTGGTTGATATTGTTTTTCCTATGGGGTTGCAAACCCCTTTGGCTCAGAAGGGTAGTTTTAACCTGTTGCTGACTTGTCCAAGTGGCTGCTCTGCAGTAAATCAATGCATGTCAATCATGTGGATAAACACAGTCCCTGAGTCCCTGACCGGGCACAAGGTGCTTCATGGAGTGTTCAGTCTTTATGGACCATTGAGAGAAGCTTGACTTCAAACCCATCTTCCATGACCAACTTAAAGAAACACAAAACACTTCCCTCCTTGTACTGTCTTAGGCACACTAATAATCTTTCCCTTTCAAAATCAATCAAATACTAAGAGAAAAACACAACTTTGTGGAAGAACCAACAAGAACATGCTAGTGCATCTTAATAAGCAGCTAGTCTGCATTACCTTTATTAGGCACCCATTGTTATTTTTACTTTTCTCTTACTTCTTTGTTGTTTTTATTCTAATTAAAATGTTCAATTAGCATATGCAGAGTTGAATTTCATTGTGGCACTTGTAAACTATCTTTTTAGTTGACTCACTTCCCTTTCTTCTCTCTACTCTGTTCCTGATGACCACTGACCTCCCCCTAAGTAGCCCCTTTGTGCCTTGAGGTCGCATGTGAACTATTGCTTTCTCCATTATTCCAACTGCGGCTAACACTGTCTCTACTTTCCTTAAGCAATATTAGTGTTGTTCCAAGTATGAGGAAGTTTGTCCCAGAGCAGCTACTATCAATAATGCAGCCACACAGCTCATTACCAACTAGTGCCTAAGGGAAGAGAAATTAGTGGAACACTGTGATCCCCGCACCTGGAAGGAGGTCCGTGGTGAATTCGCTGAATGCTGCAGATTAGTGGGTTAGCTCATAACTGTCAGAAAACATTACACAAACCTCTATCTCTTGGGGGCATGTACTATTTATTCCCATACTTTACTTATTCTTAATTATGGAAGTTTTCATGATAGGCTGCTAAAGATGGGTATAAATATGTATTTCAGAAGAGCTAAGGAAACTTCATTATCTACTTTCCTACTGGGCCTGCAGTTACCTACTGTGAAAGTGAGGCAAGGCCTTCCCTTTAACTTCTGAAATTCCAAATGAGAACTGATGCAGAGAGCTGTTAAGAATGAGAAATAATTAGAATAGAACACGGTACAGGCTTTACTCAAATGCCTAAGGATGCAGAGAGATATTAAGAATGAGAAATAATTAGAATAGAATACGGTACAGGCTTTACTCAAATGCCTAAGGATGAGAGTCATGTGGGGTGCATTGGGGACTGTGACAGTCTTACAATGTTTCGGGTTCTGGCACTGCTCACAAAGCATTGAGCCCATAGTCATTACCTTGTGATTATTTTAGATATGAGACAAAATGTCAATATAAGTATTATAGAGAGGACTTTGTTGAGTTCTTCAGAACTGATAGGTGGGCATTAGTGTTGGGATTGCAGGTACACGCTTAGCCAGGATGTCAGCCTCAGCTTTCAAAGTGGATGCTAGAATGCGAACGCAGGTCCTTACACTTATGTAGTGAGCACATTAGCAACTATGTTTTATTTTGTAAGGGTTTGGGTAAAAGTTAGGTATGTAACCATTGTCCCTGCTGGCGGCGGCAGCAGGTAGATGGAGCCACTGTTGATTTTATCTGTCTAAGACCTAAACATTTGTTTTCCAGTTTGAGAGTTCTGTTCTCCATCTTCTCTTTCCACGATGGTGGCAGCAGAGTACAGGAGGAGGCTGGGGCATGCTTACCCCAGTGGGAAGGCAGGCCACCCAGGATGCCTCGGGTGGCCTCTGCTGACCCTTCCTACTGTGAACCTATTTCTGTGGTTTGGTGACAGTAACCTTTGTTAAATTGTTTTGTCATATGTGCTCATGATCCTTCAAGCCTCATCTCCAACATGGGGTTCGCCATTCCTGCCCCTCCTCTGAGACCTGCTGTGACTTCTCGCTGGGACACAGGAGAGCTTGAGATGCCTGCCCATGCCACGCACATGCCACAGGCATCTTAGTGGGAGGCGGAGGCACTATCCCAGTCCTGCCAGCTCAGATAGCTCACCATCCTTCCTCCTCTCCTGTTCTAGGAGCTGGCCATTCAGTTATCCATTCAACAGGCACCTACAATGGACCTTCTAGGTATCAGGCAATATTGTAGGCAGCGGTGGTGCAATAGTACCCAAAGAATACTAGGCCTTGGCTCTCATGGGCTTTTAAATAAGTGTCCAGAGCAAGTGAAGCATTGTGGTGGGCTCGGGCTATTCTGAGGTGCCCCCATCTTCTCTGACTGCAATAAGACTTTTCTTGAACCCTTCTGTATTTCTGCTAACACCAGACTTTAGTCTTGGGGTTCAGCTGTGCTGGAGCAGCAGAGAGGAGTAAAGTCAGGTCACTTTCTGCAAACCTGTCACTGTGCTCTGGCTACGATTTTGCCTGAGCTTCAGAATTTGCCATT
This sequence comes from Apodemus speciosus, assembly GCA_002335545.1. NCBI lineage: Eukaryota > Metazoa > Chordata > Mammalia > Rodentia > Muridae > Apodemus > Apodemus speciosus. Next base: position 315,929 of record BDUI01000176.1, read on the forward strand.
CCTCTTGGAAACAGCCACCTCCATCTGCCACAGTCTTGTTGAGTCTGTTCTTCAGTCCACTTTCCTTGCTCTGTGGTTGCAGCATCATGGCCTAGTCTCAGCAGTTAAGAACTTTGGGATGTGAGTCCATGAGCCATTTTAACATAGCAGCTGTGTTTGTATGTTGACATGTAGTCACTCTATGTCACAGCCCCAGCCTTCAGCTGACTTGTCTCACCTCAGCTGATACCACCTGTATGGCTAACATACACAGAATTGTAGTAAGCCTTGTGATGTAACTGGGCAGGTTCTATAAAGGAACATAGCCAATAGAACATTTATATATTATAAAAGGTATTTTACCCAGGTGGTGGTGGTACATGCTTTAATCGCAGTACTTTGGAGGTAGAGGCAGGTAAGCTCTCTGTTAGTTTGAGGCCAGTCTGGCCTACAAAGTGAGTTCCAGAATAGCTAGAACTGCACAGAGAAACACTGTCTCAAAACACACAGACACACACACACACACACACACACACACACACACACACACACACACACATACACAACAAAAACAAAAACAAAAACAACTAAACAAAAAAGGAGACTCTCTAAATTGGCTTATACAGAAAGTTCTGGGTGGTCTAACAATGGTTGCCCACACCAAAGAGTCTGAGAAACTGTGGTTTTCAATCCACAGGGCTAGATGCTTCAGCACCCAGTTTGCACTAAAGGCCAGTACTTTAGTCAAGATGTTACCTCTGTACTGTCTACCTACTACTAGGGACCAGGAGTTACTAGTGCTTGTGTCAGGGAAACATGTAGCAGGCAGTCATTGTGACTTTGAATGCAGTAGGCATTTAAAGTGTCACTACAGATTCTAACTACACAGGTCTGTACCAGCAGATTCATGAAGAAGTGGCTCATGTGCCTGAAGGGGCAGGATAGGCCATCATAAGGACAGGAGTGGGAAGAGCAGGCTGGAACTGCTCGGTGAGAGCTGCAGCTGCTATCAGCTGGTACGTAGCTCCTCCTCACCTGGGAGGAGCCCAGATGTGCATAGAAAGCTGTGCCCACAGACTCAGTCAGCTCCATCCACACTATCTAGGATTTGTCTCCCCTTCTCAGCCTTCCTTCATGTGCCCACTAAAGTTATCATTTGTAAAACAAAGCCATACACTTGACATTGGCGATTTATTTTACAGTTAAGATGGTTTTTGTGTCCTAGGAAGTTTCAGTTTTCAGCTCATTGGAGTGTTTATGATGACGTCAGGCAGCTTAAATATGCTATCCTGTAGCAGCATCTTAAATCCCACTTGGAGAGCAGAGCAGCTGGTGCACTAATTAGCAGCAAACATCATGAGTCTTCCACAAACTCACATCATGATGGGATTCTGATAATAGCTTTCTAACACACTGTGTTCTGTGTTTTTAGGATCCTTTATTGATGGAGGTCTGATTTTACCCCCTTAAATCCTCAGATACTTTTATAGTAGCCTGTTTACACTGAAGAGCACACAAGCATCTGCATGCTCTTTTTCATTTTAGTGCACTAAATGAAAAACGTTTACAATTTGCCATTTATTTATCCATTTGCCTTGTTTTTATTATACCATATGCCATTCCCAAATGCTGAGCCTACTGCTAAAACCTTGTGCCCAGAATCCTCTGCTAAGAGATTAAATTAAGCCATGCAGAAAATAATGTATTTTAAAAGGACAGTATTTTAATGAACAATTTTGCTTTTATAGTCTGGTTAATTGCTGACTGAGTTTCTCCCAAGGCTCTGAAAATACAACAAACATTGATGTAGGGAAAGAAATATTAGAAATTAGGAAATCTCAGCTTGTTGGAAAACGTTCTTTGGTTATTAGGTTTTAAGAAAACAAGTCTTTGAGCAGCTCTGCTCTCTCCAAGCAGATACAATTCTCTCACCCACTTCCCCCTTAAAATCAGCACAGTTTACACATACGTAGTGTTAGGGTGTTTGAGTGCTGAGTTTAATGGCTTTTGACACATACAATCATTTCCCATACAAAATCCTGTACACATCTATCTGAAAGGTCCTGTACACCACCTTAGATGACTCCTACCTGTGACTGGGGTTGGAGGTCTGGTGGACTTCATACACATCTAACCTATGGATTCTAGCCATAATTACAAGAGTTCTCTGTCTTATGCAAATTAATTCTATTTGCATTAGGTTGTATCCCAACTCACCTTATTTTTCTGATTTGTGAATTTTTATTTATACGTTTAAATATATTTTGCACTAAATGTATACCATAGTTTATACATATAGTGCTTATATATAAAATAAGTGCCACATTTCATTGTCAGGCACAGAATAATTATTTCCAAAATTGGAATGTTTTAGCCAAGACTGCTATGAACTTCATGCCATGAGACATTTTGTGGATATGTTTCTATTCTTTTAGGTAATACCCAGAAACATAACTTCTTGGTCATAAGTAGTTGTGTGCTTTCCTCCAAAAAGAAACTACTAGCTTTCCAACTGTATATTGTTTAAGAGTCCCTAGAGCAGGATACAGAAGATGGTGGCTTGAATGAAATGCCCATATAAGTCTCAGGCATTTGAATACTTGATCCCCAACTGGTGGTTGTTTGGGGAGCACTAGGAGGTATAGCTTTGCTGAAGGGGGTGTGTCACTGAGGTCAGGCTTTGAGATTCAAAAGACTCACACCATTCCCAGTGTACTTTCCGACTCCTGCTTGTGGATTACAAGGTGGACTCTCAGCTCCTGCTGCCTTGCCTTTGCTCCACTATCACAGACTCTAACCCTCTGAAATCATAAACTTAGTGCCTTGGTCATGGTAGATACTTTTTGTACATATCTTTATCTTACATTGAAAAGTATGCACTGTGGAATGTTTATGATGAGAAAATACATTTTCTGTGTAGTGTAGTTGTCATATTGTCTCTGCTCTCAGAAGTTTTCAGGACACAGTATACTGTAGCATCCTGGGCAGCCTGTGGGGTTGCATTTCTTCCTAGCTAAAGTTTTGCTTGTGTGTGAGCTGTTGCACTATCTGAGCTGAATTGGCTGTGTAAGTCCTCAGTTTAACTGTTTTTCTGGCAACTTTTGGTGTAGGTCTCCTGGTTTTCAGAATTAGCTTCTTTATGTTCTTTTTCTTTAGGTGTATACAATGTGATGAGTCCACCATGGCACCTCACTATTTGCTTTGTTTTTATTGGTCTTATCCCTCTATCCATGGCCACAGATAAAACCCATTCCTACAGGATTTGCAGATCTTTGCATCTAATTGCACTGATGCCATAAGAAAAGGTCTTAATATATGCTATCATGCTGTGGATTTTACCCAGCACCTTGAATTTGATAGGCAGAAACTCTATCCCTCATCTACAACCCCTTCTCAATATTGACACACATTGGGTAGAGTCTTTAGAAGGGTCTGAACTGCACAGTATTGGTCTTTACAGTGCAGTTGGAGATGACAGTTTATTTAGATGTGGTCATGAGCACAAAGCTAAAAGTAAGGTGTTGATTTCTCGACCACTTTCTCCTGGATAGCAGTTGAGAAAAGTTAGAAGAAGCAGAATTTTGTGTGTTTGTTTAGAGGAACAAAAAGAGGCCAGTACAGAGAATGCTGAGTAAAAGTTTGGGTCTTAGAAGGTGGTCTTAGGTTTGGAACCAGGAACGAGATATGGGAGGAGCAGAGATATTACAAATCTCTTAAGCAATGGAGGAATTAATCCAGGCTCATCAAAGCATCCTGGGCTGGCTAGAAGACAACTTACAGAAAATCCAATTAGAAGTGTGTTTCTTTAACCTCATATATTAGCTTCAACAAAATAAAAGTTGATGAACCTGAGGAAAAGATTGCTGAAAACAGCCCAAGGTATAATAGACAGCAACTGGGTAGGCAGCCTGCAGGGCACATATGTCCTACTGGACAGGCAGTTTTCAATGCACACATGCATTGCTGGACAGGCTGTTTTCAGGGCACACATGTGCACTGAGGTAACAATGCTGCTGTGGATTTACTAATCATATACCATGAGATCCAGAGTTTTCTTCATCTACAAGTTTTGGCACCAATGGATTCTGAACAACCTGTTCCTTGAGCCCGAGTGCTGCTTGAGTTGTAGGAAAATCTGTAAAAATAAGTAGGCAAACACATACCAGCTTTACAAGAAGGCTTACTTCACTTTGGGCATCTTAGTAACTAAGCAGTGATAAACTCATGAGAACATCATCTAACAGGTCACCAGAGGGCTTCTCTCTCCAGTGTCACAGCGTCTGTCCTTACTCTTCTGCCTGGAGCCTGTCCTCTCTCATGACTTCTTCATCTGTGTTCCTGTTCTGTATCTTACCTCTACTGGTGACCTTTAGCCAACAGCTCAGGCAGCTCTTTATACTTGTTGTAATGGGTGCACACCATGTTTGTGTCATTAAACATCTCTGTTTTTATTGAACCTAAGAGACATATTGCATATGGCTTATAATAGAGTGTAGTGGAATATTGAAACTCTGGGCCAGATGAATGACTTAGGTGTGGTCTCACAGTCAACCTACTGTCATCCTCTTAGAAAATTCTGGAGGAGCTTCTGTTTAGTTCTGCAAGAGGTAAGCTGGAGCCTTAAGTGCTTGAGTTCTGATCGCTGCTGTCCCCTCCCCTTATAGGGGATGTCATTGCTCTTTCCTCATGGCCTGGCTTGACTGCTACTAATGGTCTTTGGGAAACCTCTTAATTGATACAGAGCGGAGCAGATGCCATTGCAAATATTTGAGGAAAGGCTTAAAGGAGAGACGTTTCTGGTAAAGTAGCCCCTGAGACCTGTTCCTTGAAGATAACGGTTAGCTTGCTAGTTCTCACAGGCCTCTGGTGTAGGCACCCTTTCTCCAGTCTTTTTTTTTTTTTTTGTCAGATCGTTGACTTTTATATTTACCTCTTGTTATGGGTTAAATGAACTCCATGGTAGGAGATATCACTTCTTCATTAAGCATTTGCAAAGATATCTTAGACGCCACCATACTCATAATAACGAGTGTCAGGTTGCTGCAGAGGAAAGAGAAGATGAGGCCCTTAACACCGGAATTCTCCTACCAGGAAACCTTTGAGAAGGCAAGCCTGAGCAGCAGCAGCAGTGGGGCAGCCAGCCTGAAAAGTGAGCTTTCGGAGAGCGCAGAGCTCCCTGGAGAGGGCTGCCAAGTCTCCTGCGGGAAGGAGGAGGACAGGCTCTGTGAGGAGGTGCTGTCAGAGGACAACTTCCAGCTCGAGAGTGTGGAGAAAGGTGGGTGTGCTTCGAGCAAGGGGAGGGCAGCAAGACACTGGGGACCTTCTGTGGCTAGGCTCACCCTCTTTTTCTTTTCCACAAGCAGACCTGTATTCGGAGCTAGACTATGAACCGGACATCTCAGACAACTGTAGCAGCTCCAGTTCAAGCCCCCTAAAGGAGTCTACGTTCAGTAAGCTTGCTGTACAAGTCTGCCTTTGTATGACTGCAGTGAGTGGGGCCATGGTAGTGAGAGGGTCAATGGAGTCTGTGGCTCCTGTCTCAGGTGTATACTCTTGTGGGTAGAGCCAGAGGCCAGACACCAGGCAAGGGGGTGCTTTTTCATTTTTACCAGCCAATGCAGACTGTAACTAGGGAGCTGAAATGGTGAGGCTACAGACAACCAAACTACCTTAGGAATGATGGATGTGGTAGCTCATCAGTCTGTGGGTTAGAGGAACCAGAAACTTAGAGAATTAGCCATGGTGCAGACTAACTTTTGTACAATTTTATTCATACTCACTGCTCTGGTTTCATTTCTGTCACTGTGATAAAACGCTGACAAAAGCAACTTACAGGAGGGGAAGAAGGGTTTATTTTAGCTCATGGCTCCAGGTCACCATCCACCATAGCAAGGGAGTCAAGGAGACAGGGACTTCGGTTACATTACAGGCATGGCTGAGAGCAGAGAGATGTGAATGTGTGCATGCTGCTGGTGCTCAGTCCACTTTATATACTCACACATCCCAGGACCAGACCCAGGGAGTGTGCCATCCACAGCAGGCATACGTTGTTAACCCGGTTAAGAAAATCTCTCACTGGCATGCCCACAGGCCAACCTGGCTAAAGCTTTGAATGCATAAAGTTGATGAATGAAAGCAGAAATGAGATGTTTACCGCATCTGAGTAAAATCAATATCTTACCTGTCTAGAACCATAAAAAAACACAATATATAAATCCAGCCAAAATTATTTTAAAATTGCAAAGCTTCTGTAAGGCATAGGACACTGTCAATAGGACAAAATGGCAACCAACATATTGGGAAAAGATCTTTACCAATCTGACCTCTGATAGAGGTCTATTATTCAATATATACAAAGAACTCAAGAAGTTAGACTCCAGAGAACCAAATAACCCTATTAAAAATGGGGTACAGAGCTAAACAAAGTATTCTCAACTGAGGAATACCAGATGGCTGAGAAACACCTAAAGAAATGTTCAACATCCTTAATCATCAGGGAAACAACCCTGAGATTCCACCTCACACCAGTCAGAATGACCCAGATCAAAAACTCAGGAGACAGCAAATGCTAGAGAGGATACAGAGAAAGAGGAACACTCCTCCATTGCTGGTGGGATTGCACACTGGTAAAACCACTCTGGAAATCAGTTTGGCGGTTCCTCAGAAAATTGGACATAACAGTACCCAAGGACCCAGCTATACTACTCCAGGGCATATACTCAGAAGTTGCTCCAATATATAATAAGGATACATGCTCCACTATGTTCATAGCAGCCTTATTTATAATAGCCAGAAGCTGGAAAGAACCCAGATGTTCCTCAACAGAGGAATGGATACAGAAAATGTGGTACATTTACACAATGGGGTACTACTCAGCTATTAAAAACAATGAATTCATGAAATTCTTAGGCAAATGGATGGAGCTAGAAACTATCATCCTGAGTGAGGTAACACAATTATAAAAGAACACACATGGTATGCACTCTCTGCAATGTGGATGTTAGCCCAAAAGCTTAGAATACCCGATACAACTCATGAAGCTCAAGAAGAAGGAAGATCAACGTGTAGATACTTTGATCCTTATTGGAAAGTGGATCAAAACACTCTTGGCTCACAGCCAATTGATAGAATAAACATAGAGTCTCCAATGGAGCAGCCTAGAGAAAGGACCCAAGGATCTGTAGAGTTTTGCAGCCCTCCAGGAGGAATAATAATTTGTACCAACCAGTACCTTCAGAGCTGCTAGGGGCTAAACCACCAACCAAAGAGAACACATTGAGGAATCCATGGCTCCAGCTACATATGTAGCAGAAGATGACCATTTCAGACATGATGAGAGGAGAAACCATGGGTACTGTGAAGGCTTGATTCCTCAGAATAGGGGAATCCAAGTCAGGAAATTGGGGATGGGGATGAGCAGGAGGTGGAGGGAAGGGATAGGGGATTTTTGGAGGGGTAAGAAGGAAGGGGAATACCATTTGAAATGTAAATAAAGCAAATACCTAAGAAAAATATTGATGAGTAGGAAAGAAAATAAAGTGATATATTTAGATAGAATTTAAAGACTACAGAAAAGTAGGATCAAATCAACTTGGCAGACATGAAATGAAAGAAATGTTAAAATAGAAATGGAAAAAAGATAAACATCTCAGAAGAGTATGTTAACTAGATTTAAGTTTTCTAACTAGAGATACTTTAAAATAAGTGAAGTAAAAATAATTCGGTTTCCTCAGTGCTTATGTTATGAAAAATGCCAGGAAAGCAGACAGAAAATAGCTTTCCTGAAGATCCAAGTGGCATGCCAAGGACTTAGCCACATTCTTTGTCTTTTCTATACATAATGACTCTATCAAAATGTTGACTAGATCTATCAAATTTCCTGGAACAATAACCATGTCCAATCTTTGTTCTATATTTCCTAAAACTTCTTTTCTGGGAGATAAGGTGCCTTGGTTTGTATTCGGGTAACAGTGGGTATCATGCAGGAGGAACTCTTCATGCATGTGAATGTGTATCACATTCTAGATGAGAATTCTTATCACGTTCTGGTGATGAGAATGCTGGTGTTTATCTCTAGAACAGTGTTGGAGATGTGCAGTGGGGAGGCAGCAAGAGAGGCATACCATGACAAGGAGATGTCTGCACACAGGCTCAAGTGATGCAGTGCTCAAGTGAAACTGATGCAGGCATGCTTTCCTGTTGAATACAAACTTCTGTTTAGCATCTTTCCTATGGAAGGAAAACACCTTAAAATAACAGATCAAGTTCATAGTAATGGTGGTTACACTGAAGAAAAACTGCCAAGACAGAAAAACTGACCAAGTACATAATAATTTTTAATATTATATTCGAGCTAATACTGTCAAGAAGAAAAAAATGGGCATTACAGTGAAGGGAAATTGTCAGGACAGTGGAACCCTTTAGAAAAGGGTGCTGAAGGCCACAATGCAGCTTGTGGCTGAGCACTGGTCCATATACCCTGAACCTGGACTCTCTCCAGCATTGAAAACAAGCAATACACAACAACAACAACAACAACAACAACAACAACAACCACAACAACAACAACAACCAGTTTCTGCAGCAGTCATTTACAGTTATTTCTATTTTCTTGTTTTAGGCATTTTAAAGAGAAGTTTCAGTGCTTCGGGAAGAGAAAGGCATTCACAGGCAAGGTATGTTGTTTTGAGGGACAGTGGACTTAGAAATGTATTTATTCCAGGCAGCACTGGGCTGCTGGGAGCGAAGTTGCCCCGTGACTAGCAGAAGTCACTGTGGGCATGTAGTCATAGCAACTGTGAGTTCCTGCCTCCCAGACCTAGCAACTATGGCTGCTTTGTGTGCTGAAGGGTGCTAAGCCTCAGCATGGACATTGTGTACTCCGCCTTCGGGTTCTGTGACATCCAAACAGCCAGTCACTCTGAGCATACACTAAACCGAGACAATGGAATACCTATGCTCAGCGTGGGCACCTAAGACCATGGGTCCTTAAGATAGGGATATGTGACTCAGTCCATGGCAAATGGGGGCAAGGTGAGGGACACACACTTTTCCTGAGGATCTGCCCCCTCATAGTGTGCTTGTGACTCCTGCTCACATGTAAAGGCAGAACTCCTTTATACAGTCACACCCAGCCAAGGACAGTGATTACATACATACATACATACATATATATGGTGTGTGTGTATACATATAATCATATATATGATGTATATGATGTCTGATTTATATCATATGCATGTTAGTTTCAGTGTGTCTGGTTTTATGTGGAGGTCCTTGATCCACTTGGAGTTGAGCTTAGTACAAGGAGATAAGAATGGATCAATTCTCATTCTTC
>BDUI01000176.1:333596-352710 GCA_002335545.1 Apodemus speciosus
TTTCAATCTTCTTCTATCTGTTGAAGCCTGTTTTTGTTACTAATTATATGGTCAATTTTGGAAAAGGTACCATGAGGTGCTGAGAAGGTATATATCTTTGTTTTAGGATAAAATGTTCTATAGATATCTGTTTAACCCATTTGGTCCATAACTTCTGCTAGTCTTACTGTGTCTCTTTTTGTTTCTCTTTCCATGATATGTGATCACCCCACTGAGTGGGGTGTTGAAGTATCCCACTATTACTTTGTGAGGTGCAATGTGTGCTTTGAGCTTTAGTAAAGTTTCTTTTATGAATGTGGCTGCCCTTGCATTCTGACCATATATGTTCAGAATTGAGAGGTCATCTTGGTAGATTTTTCCTTTGAAGAGTATGAAGTGTCCTTCCTTTTTTGATAAATTTTGGTTGAAAATTGATTTTATTTCCTATTAGAATGGATAATCCAGTGTGTTTCTTGGCACCATTTTCATGGAAAATTGTTTTCCAGTCCTCTTTTCTTAGGTAGTGTATGTCTTTGTCACTGAGATGCATTTCTTGTAGGCAGAAAAATTCTGGGTGTAGTTTATATATCCAGTCTGTTAGGTCTGTGTCTTTTTACTAGAGAATTGAGTCCATTGAAGTTAGGAGATATTAAGGAAAAGCAATTGTTGCTTCCTATTATTATTATTATTATCATCATCATCATCATTATTATTATTATTATTATTATTATCTTGTGGTTAGAGGTAGAATTATCTTTCTGTGGCTAGCTTCTTTTGGCTTGTTGAAAGAAAATTTCTTTCTTGCTTTTTCTAGGATGTAGTTTCTCTCCTTGAGTTGGAGTTTTCCATCTACTATCCTTTGTAGGGCTGTATTTGTGGAAAGATATTTTGTAAAATTGTTTTTGTCATGGAATATCTTGTTCTCTCCATCTATGGAGAGTTTTGCTGGGTATAGTAGCCTTGGCTGGAATTTGTGTTCTCTTAGGGTCTTTATGGTATCTGCCCAAGATCTTCTAGCTTTCAGAGTTTCTGGGGAGAAATCTGGTGTAATTCTAATAGGTCTGCCTTTATATGTTACTTGACTTTTTCCCTTACTGATTTTAATATTCTTTCTTTGTTTTGTGCATTTGGTGTTTTTATTATTATGTGATGGGAGGAATTTCTTTTCTGGTCCAATCTATTTGGAGTTTTTTAGGCTTCTTGTATGTTCATGGGCATCTCTTTCTTTAGTTTAGGGAAGTTTTCTTCTATAATTTGGTTGAAGATATTTACTAGTCCTTTAGGTTGGGAATCTTTTTTTCTTCTATACCAATTATCCTTAGGTTTGGTCTTCTCATTGTGTCCTGGATTTCCTGGATATTTTAGGTTAGGAGCTTTTTGCATTTTGCATTTTCTTTGACTGTTGTGTCAGTGTTTCCTATGGTATCTTTTGCACCTGAGATTGTCTCTTCTACCTCTTGTATTCTGTTGGTGATGCTTGCATCTATGACTCCTGATCTCTTTCCTAGGTTTTCTAATTCTAGGGTGGTCTCCCTTTGTGATTTCTTTATTGTTTCTACTTCCATTTTTAGATCTTGATTTTGTTCAATTTCTTCACCTGTTTGGTTGTGTTTTCCTGTAATTCTTTAACTGATTTTTGTGTTTTCTCTTTAAGGGCTTCTACCTGTTTACCTGTCTTCACCTGTATTTTTTTTAAGGGAGTTATTTATGCCTTCCTTAAAGTCCTCTACCATCATCATGAGAAGTGATGTTAGATCTGAATCTTGCTTTTCTGGTGTGATAGGGGTAGGATTCTGATGATGCTAAGTTACCTTGGTTTCTGCTGCCTATGTTCTTGCCCTTGCCTCTCACCATCTGGTTATCTCTAGTCGTACCTGCCCTCATTCTCTATGATTGGATCCAGTCCCTCCTGTGATCCTGGTTTTGTCAGAACTACTCAGAGTCCAGTGATCTCTGTAATCCTGTGGTTCTCTGATCCTTTAATCTTGAGATTCTGGGTATATCTGAGCTCCTGGTAGTCAAGCTGCCTCTAGGATCCTAATATCCTGGTGTAACCAAGCTCTTGAGATCCTGTGATCTTATGATCCTGGCATGTTAGATCACTTAAGAGCAAAGCTTCCTCTGGGTCTTGTGGGTCTGGGCACAGAGCTAGCATCTAAGGTCTGCTCAGGGCATTGGCTCTTATTGGAAGGAACTTGTACCACTGACAGGTTGTAGGTTCCTGGGTTGCTGGATCCTGCTGGTCTCAGGTGATTTACTTTATTTTTAAACATGCGTCTATATTTATGTGCATCTGTGATTATATGTGCCCACAGAAGCCAGGAGAGGGTATTGAATCTTCTGGAACTTAGATTTGTAGGTGGGTGTAAGCTATCTTACATTCTGGGAATTGAATCTGGGTCCTCTTCAAGAGCAGTATGTGCTGTTAATCACTGAGCCATCTTTCTAGCTTACTTAAAGCTTACTTAAAAGAAATCTAAAATTCTACAGAGCAGCACAAAGCTTGGAGCAGCTGATCACAGTTGCCAGATGCAGGTCCTATGGCATATACACTTAATAGGAATATTTAAAATAAAAGACCTTTTAGGACAATGAAATGACAATCCAGCTAACTCAGTTTGTGTGTTACCTGCCTTCCCAAGCCATACATAAACACAAGTGAAAGTTTTCCACAATTTTAGTTCACCTTTACGTGATGAGACCCATGAGGTGTCAGACACAGCAGCTCTATGACCTGCTATAGAAGTACTAAAGCAGTGAGCAAAGATGGTGACTAACACCTCCTATAGAAAGGTCTGTGAAATTTAATATGCAGATAGCTGGGCACAGGCATTGACTTGAACAGTCAAAAATGTGGCAAGTGCAATGGAGGTACCACATGCTACTTTAAATGTAAAAGTATAAAATATTATTCATTTAAAATATTGATATTATGGATCTATTTGCTGAAATAAAATACAAGATGAATCTCACCTTTTTACATTTTGAAAATGTGTCTACCTAGAAAGTTTTATGTCGGTGCTTAAAGGAGGTAGAAAGGAAAAAGGGAGAGGTCATTTGTGAGACTGAGATTTAGGAACTTTTCTAGTGTTTAAACTGGACTGGTTGGTAAATGCATACAAACTTTGTTATGCATAATATCTTAGACACAGCAACAAGTGAATACTGAAAATCTGTGATGAAATAAAATGGTTGGATCAAGACAACTGTCAGCTGAGCTTCCTGAGTCCTCTCATCCAGGGCTGCTGAGCAGACTCCCACCATTGTCCTCAGTGGTGTTCAGTAAGGACCTGCTAGATCGTGTAGCATCACCCATTAAGGTGCAGAAAACTACTAAGAAGTATGCTTTTTATCACACTTCACAGGGTTGTTCATTAGTGTCCCTGATATGGATGAAGGCTACCTCCACACAGCAGAAGGCTCTGGGACTGACTTAGTGATCTTACAATCTAAACTTTTGAGACAAGGAGGAAGGATGTTAACAGCACTGGAGACCCCATGGAGGAATAATTACTACAATATAAACTCATTTCCCCTCATAGAAATATATGGGCATTAGTTTTTATTTTTCATTTCAAGGACAAGTCATGGAAAATACAAGACATAAAGGTTAATATTAGTTGTTTTAATACACAAATCCCTGCCAGTCAAGGTTTACCTACATGGCAAGTTTAGAGTAGCCTAAGCTACATGACACTCTACCATTCATTCGTTATATACATACATATATATGTTCACACACACACATATATGTGTGTGTGTAAATACACATATGTGTGTGATATAACCCTGGAAGAACAAGATGTGTCTATTTACCATTAGAAAGTCTATCCTACATCCAAAATGTTGATTTCTCTCTTTAACAAATACAGAAAAATGCAATTCTCAGTAACTGCTCCTCATTAGGTGGAACTTTCCTAATGGCTCTCGTCTGACTTTGTTTCCAGGGACTTCATTGGTGGACCAGGATCAAGACCAAGACCAGGTAACTCAAGCTGACCCCGGCTATGCCTTCCTGAACCCAGTGAGAGCAAGCTTGTCGGTTCAGCCCTCTCCCCCTTCTCTTCAGCTTTGCTGTCTCTCCACTGCTTGGGAAGGTGCCACCCTATACCCAGGGCCCAGCTCAGGAAGGAAAGGACAAGTCAGTGCAGGTTGGCAGTTCCAGCGCCTGCCTGATGTGACTCTTCACAGTCCCAAACATTTTGATATTAAGTACATGACCAGTGACCACAGGTTGAGCCTAATGTATCTTGGATGATGCTCCAGGGGAAACAGTGACACAGCAGAATTGTGACTGACTTGCCCATTACTGCTGCAGTTCAGTGGCACCAAGGAACAAAATATTATAGGGTGTTTTCCCAAAATTTGCATTTCTGCCTTCTTGAGACTGTTAATTACTTAAGCTATAAAGTATATATAACTGCTCCAAAAATAGTGACAGTTTTATATTTATATTTGAAAACTCAGCCTCTCCAATTCTGGAAGGTTCTTTGCCTCCCATTTTTTTCTTGACATAGTTTTTCTTATTTGCTCTGACACAGTTACTTTTCTAGACAGTTATTTTTGTTTGGTTGAAATGAAATTATTACATAATTTCTTTACCTTAAAAATAATCCTTAGAACTTATTTCATTTGTATTAGTCTGTCTGGACTTGTGCATACCTGCTCTGGTTCATGCATGCAAGCCAGGGACCCACTGTGTGGTATCAGGTCTCTCCTTCCATGGCACTTCCTAGGGATTGAACTCATGTCTCTAGGCTTAAAGAACAAGTGACTTTACCCATTGAGCCATCTCGCCAACCCCAAATTATGTCATGAGACATAAATGTTTGTGTGATGCGAAGGATAGTTTTCTAATTTCTAGTGAGGACAACTAAGGAAGACCAGGGTCCAGCAGTAACTGTAAAATTATCATCTAACCGTAGACAAAGCAGCAGATGCTTGACGGCTCTGCTTTGAACCTGTGAGAGAGCAGAACGCTTGAACAGCGTGTTTTATTTTAGTACACAGGCTATTTGGAACTAGTCTCTGGTACAGCTTCACTTTTACTCCTTACTTCATCTTATTTGGTGCATTTAGTGTTTGTACTGATAATATGGGTAGGGTTTCAGTAATTTTAGGCCATGTCTCTCCAGTTGTTAAATTTCCTTGGAAACTGTTATGGACGTTCACAGTTGGAAGACTGTCACAATGTCCGCATAGGTGCAAAGCAAGATGATTGGATTGTTAAAATGCCCAAAAGTACTACATGGACCTTGGCTGCCATGCCGCTAGCCTGGGGGAATGTGAGCTAAGAGCATGGTAAGTGTGGGTCTAGATAATCGCCGGTTTCAGCTCTTTAGCAGCGGAGCTGAGCTCCTCCACGTGCGAGCAGCCATGGGCCTGTGCAGTTCATCACAGGGATTCATTCTTTTCTCAAGGGTGGGTTAAGTTCGTATGGTGTCAGGTTTGATTTGAAGAAAATGATTTATACTTCGAATTTAGATGTGATCTCCTTATATTTTGTGTTTTAAAACGTGTCAATTTAAATATTAAACTTTGAGTCACATGGCACTAAAGCATTTTGAGTGTCAGTCAGGGAATGCTGCCTTTTACTACCAGAATGAGATTTCATTTTTGCTCATCTTGTGGAGCACATCCATGCACGGGGAGGGGTGGGGGAGAAACAGGCGGCCCGTGAGCCGCCTGCTACTTAGTCCAAACGCTGCCTCTTTGCTTTCCTCCAGTTTAATGCTTAATTTCTTTTCTGCCTTTTGCCAAAGTGCTTTTGAAAGTGTGGCCAGTAAATCTGGAGCAGTATTGGCTTAACAAGTCACAAGCAGGGGGCAGCAGGCAGTTTGCTTGGCCACGCCACCTGCGGGCGTCCTCACTCCTGGCACATATCCAGGCAACCCCAATTTCCACCATACGTGTTAGAGTATCCATTGAAACACACACCAGCATACTTAGTTATGATAAAGACACACACCACAACATGTGATGATTTGTGTAGTGTTTTAAGTATATTCTATTATTGTATTTTTACTTTTTTTTTAACATAAATTTAGCTTTCCTAGGTGGAGAGAAACATGTTAGAAATTAAACATAATATCTACAGCCCCAAATTTCCTAAATAGTCTGTTAAAAATGTCAGGGAAGTGAGAATTTAATCAGGCTCTGAGCAAGTATCCAGTACACAAGAATCACTCTCCTGTGCTGTGCTACGCAGCTCAGGTGAGAACTGTGAGCTGTCTTACACAGTCATTCAGACTGGTAAGTCATTCTTAGGGGTGTCTGAATCCACAGTGTCATAACAGTAGGACTGGAAGACACCCCAGTCCTGCAAACCATGAATGCCAAACTGCTGTAGGTGGTGCTGTTTAAAGGCTCTATGCTGTATCTGTATCTTATCCTGTTAACTAGATTATAGCAACACTGTGTTATATTCATATTCCCCGGCCTGAGTAAACTGTAGCCTCCTGTCTATAGAACTGAAAGCTTAGGGTGGAAGTGTTGTAAGGAACTGGCCAGGAATCAGTGTGGAAGTTAATTTAGTCACTTGAAATACCTTCTGCAGATATTACCATGCCCAAATGCAACTTATGCCATTTCTCTAAGCTTTCTCAATTTAAACCATATATTTTTTTTTTTTTTTAAAAAAAACAGTTTATATTATCCCTGTAATGGGGAGCCAGCAGTATTCTTTGCTGTAAATAGATGGCAGTTCTAAACATAAACAAAAATCTTTAAAGAACATTTCTGTGCATGTACATGCATTTGTATCATTTGTGAATGAGTTCATGTATGTGCATGTGTTTGTGCAAGTGTGTGTGTGGAGGTATGGAGGATGCCAGAGATCGAGGCCTACCTTAAAGTTTTACACAGTTTGTCATGGCACCTGGGGCTTATGTGTTCACTAGGCCAGGTGGGCAGGACATTTCAGGATACTCCTGTTTCAACTTCCGCATTGCTGAAATGGCAGAGATGCTGTTTACATGCGCTGGTGCTCCAAACGTAGGTCCCCATGCTAATGATCAGGGCTTTACCCCTGGAGCATCTGAGACTCCAAGTCAGGTTTTTTCTTTCTAATTTTATTAAACTTTTTTATTTTATTTTTATTAGATATTTTCTCACATTTCAAATGTTATCCCCTTACATTGTTTCCCCTCCGAAAACTCACTATCCCCTCCCCCGTCCCCCTGCTCACCAACCAACCAACGCCTGCTTCCCTGTCTAGCATTCCCCTACACTGGGGCATCAAGCCTGCACAGGACAAAGGGCCTCTCCTCCCATTGATATTCGACAAGGTCATCTTCTGCTACACATGAAGGCTGGAACCATGGGTCCCTCCATGTGGGCCCCTTGCTTGGTGGTTTAATCCCTGAGAGCTCAGGGGTACTTGTTGGTTCATACTGCTGTTTTTCCTATGGGGCTGCAAACCCCTTCAGCTTCTTGGGGCCTTTCTGTAGTGCCTCCATTGGGGACTGTCCTCAGTCCATTGGTTGGCTGTGAGAATCCATTTTTGTATTTGTCAGGCACTGGCGGAGCCTCTCAGGAGACACCTATATCAGGCTCCTGTCAGCAAGCACTTGTTGGCATTTGCAATAGTGTCTGGGTTTGGTAACTGTATAAGGGATGGATTCCCAGGTGGGGCAGCCTCTAACTGGTCTTTCCTTCAGTATCTGCTCGACACTTTGTCTCTGTAACTATTCCCATAGGTATTTTGTTCCCCATTCTAAGAAGAACCAAAGTATCCACACTTTGGTCTTCCTTCTTCTTGAGCTCATGTGGTCTGTGAGTTGTATCTTGGGTATTCTGAGCTTTTGGGCTAATATCCACTTATCAGTGAGTGCATACCATATGTGTTCCTTTGTGATTGGGTTACCTCACTCAGGATGATATTTCTACTCATTTGCCTGAGAATTTCATGAATTCATTGTTTTTGATAGCTGAGTAGTACTCTATTGTGTAAATGAACCACAGTTTCTGTATCCATTTCTCTGTTGAAGGACATCTGGGTTCTTTCCAGCTTTTGTCTATTATAAATAAGGCTGCTATGAACATACTGGAACATGTGTCTTTATTACATGTTGCAGCATCTTTTGGTTATATTCCCAGGAGTTGTATAGCTCGTCCTCAGGTAGTACTATCCAATTTTCTGAGGAACCACAAAAATGACATCCAGAGTGGTTGTACCAGCTTGCAATCCCACCAGAAATCGAGGAGCGTTCCTCTTTCTCTACATCCTCAACAGTACCTGCTGTCACCAGATCTTAGCCAGTCTGACTGTTGTGAGGTGCAATCTCAGGGTTTTGATTTGCATTTCCCTGTTGACTAAGGATGTTCACCATTTCTTTAGGTTCTTCATAGCCATTCAGTATTCCTCAGTTGAGAATACTTTGTTTAGCTCTGTACCCCATTTTTAATAGGGTTATTTGTTTCTCTGGAATCTAACTTTTTGAGTTCTTTGTATGTATTGGATATTAGACGTCTGTCAGATATAGGATTGGTAAAGACCTTTTCCCCATCTGTTGGGAGCCATTTTGTCCTGTTGACAATATCCTTTGCCTTACAGAAACTTTGCAAATTTATGAGGTTCCAGTTGTCAATTCATGATCTCAGAGCATGTTCTCTTCAGGTAATTTTTCCATGTGCCCATGTATACTACGCTCTTCCCCACATTCTTTTCTATTAGTTTCAGTGTGTCTGGTTTTATGTGGAGGTCCTTGATCCACTTGGACTTGAGCTTTCCACAAGGAGAAAACAATGGAGCAATAAGCATTCTTCTACATACTAACCACCAGTTGAACCAGCAGCATTTGTTGAAAAGGCTGTCTTTTTTCCACTTAATGGTTTTAGTTTTTTGTCAAAGATCAAGTTGCCATAGGTGTGTGGGTTCATTTCTGGGTCTTCAATTCTATTCCATTGATCTACCTGTCTGTCACTGTACCAATACCATGCAGTTTTAAACACAATCTCTCTGTAATACAACTTGAGGTCAGGGATGGTGATTCCCCAAGAAGTTCTTTTATTGTTGAGAATATTTTTCTTTATCCTGGGTTTTTTTTTTTTTTTTTTTTTTTTTGGTATTCCAGATGAATTTGCAGGTCTCTCTTTCTAACTCTATGAAGAATTGAGTTGGAATTTAGATGGGGATTGCAYTGAATCTGTAGATTGCTTTTGGCAAGATGGCCATTTTTACTATATTTAATCCTGCAATCCAAGAGCATGGGAGATCTTTCCATCTTCTGAGATCTTCAATTTCTTTCTTCAGAGACTTGAAGTTCTCATCATACATATCTTTCATTTGCTTAGTTAGAGTCACACCAAGATATTTTATATTATTTGTGACCATGGTAAAGGGTGTTGTTTCCTTAAATTATTTCTCATCCTGTTTATCCCTTGAGTAGAGGAAGGCTACTTACTGATTTGTTTTAGTTAATTTTATATCTAGCCACTTTGCTGAAGTTGTTTATCAGGTTCGTGAGTTCTCTGGTGGAATTTTTGGGGTCCCTTGAGTATACTATCATATCATCTGCAAATAGTGATATTTTGACTTCTTCCTTTCCAATTTGTATCCCTTTGAACTCCTTTTGTTTTCTAATTTCTCTAGCTAGAACTTCAAGTACTATGTTGAATAGATAGGAAGAGAGTGGTCAGCCTTGTCTAGTCCTTGATTTTAGTGGGGTTACTTCAAGTTTCTCTCCATTTAGTTTGATGTTGGCTACTGGTTTACTGTATATTGCTTTTGCTATGTTTAGGTATGGGCCTTGAATTCCTGATCTTTCCAAGACTTTTAACATGAAGGGATACTGAATATTGTCAAATTCCTTTTCAGCATTTTATGAGATGATCTTGTGGTTCTTTTTCTTTGAGTTTGTTTATGTAATAGATTACATTGATGGATTTCCGTATATTGAACCATCCCTGCATCCCTGGGATGAAGCCTCCTTGATCGTGGTGAATGATTGTTTTGATGTGTTCTTGAATTCAGTTGACAAGAATTTTATTGAGTAGTTTTGCATCAATATTCATAATAGAAATTGGTCTAAAATTATTTTTCTTTGTTTGGTCTTTGTTAGGTTTTGGTATAAGTGGAATTGTGGCTTCATAGAATGAATTGGATAATGTTCCTTCTGTTTCTATTTTGTGGAATGGTTTGAAGAGTATTGGTATTAAGTCTACTTTGAAGGTCTGATAGAATTCTCCACTAAACCCATCTGGTCATGGGTTTTTTTGTGGGGGTTGGGGAGACTGTTAATGACTGTTTCTATTTCTTTAGGAGATATGGGACTGTTTAGATCATGTATCTGATCCTGATTTAACTTTGGTACCTGCTATCTGTCTAGAAAATTTTCCATTTCATCCAGATTTTCAGGTTGTGTTGAATATAGGCTTTTGTAGTAGGATCTGATGAATTTTTGGATTTCTTTAGTTTCTGTTGTTATGTCTCCATTTTCATTTCTGATTTTGTTGATTTGGATACTGTCTCTGTGCCCTCTTGTTAGTCTGGCTAAGGGTTTATATATAGTGTTTTCTCAAAGAACCAGCTCTTGCTTTTGTTGATTCTTTGTATAGTTCTTTTTGTTTCTACTTGGTTGATTTTAGCCCTGAGTTTTGTTATTTCCTGCCATCTACTCCTCTTGGGTATATTTGCTTCTTTTTGTTCTACAGCTTTCAGATGTTCTGTCCAGCTACTAG
This sequence comes from Apodemus speciosus, assembly GCA_002335545.1. Taxonomy (NCBI): domain Eukaryota; kingdom Metazoa; phylum Chordata; class Mammalia; order Rodentia; family Muridae; genus Apodemus; species Apodemus speciosus. Next base: position 344,256 of record BDUI01000176.1, read on the forward strand.
TGTATGCTCTTTCCAGTTGCTTTCTGGAGGCACTCAGAGTTATGAGTTTTCCTCTTAGTACTGCTTTCATTATGTTCTTATATTTTGGTATTCTGTGCCTTCATTTTCATTAAATCCTAAAAAGTCTTTAATTTCTTTATTTCTTCCTTGGCCAAGTTATCATTGAGTAGAAGGTTGGTCAGCCTACATGCGTATGTGGGCTTTCTATTATTTTTATTGTTATTGAATACCAACTTTAGTCCTTGGTGATCTGATAGGATGCATGGGATTATTTCAATCTTCTTATATATTTTGAGGCCTGTTTTGTGACGGATTATATGGTCGATTTTGGAGAAGGTACTGTGTAGTGTTGAGAAGAAGATATATTCTTTTGTTTTAGTATAATTCGTTCTATAAATATCTGTCAAATCCATTTGGTTCCTAACTTCTGCTACTTTCACTATGTCTCTGTTTAGTTTCTGTTTTCCTAATCTGTCCATTGATGAGAGTTGGGTGTTAAAGTCTCCCTCTGTTATTGTGCAAGGTGCAATGTGTCTTTTGAGCCTTAGTAAAGTCTCTTTTATGAATGTAGGTGCCCTTACATTTTGAGCATAGATGTTCAGAATTGAGATTTCTTCTTGCTAGGTTTCTCCAAATGCTGACATGAAAAGTTTTCACCTGATCTGACATGCTGAATTCTAGTCAGTGAAAATGTGCAAAATCATGGTCAGGTTGTACATATCTTATATGTAGACCAACTATTGTGTATTCAGAGTGTATATGAACTGTGAATGAAATTTGTATTCAGACTTTAGTCCCACTCCCAAGATAACTCATCAAGTATGTACAAATATGACCAAATACAAAGCAGTCTAATCTTCAAAGTATTTCTCTTCAAAACACTTCAGATGAAGGCTTCTCATCAGAATTTTTCTATTAGGCTTGAGACTTGGATGAGAGAGGGAGAAACCTTGCTTTACCAATGATAACTTGCTTCCTAGCTCTTCATGCCCAGGAAGCACTGAGCAAGGTGTGCCATATTCCAGGATGATACTGCCTGTTGATGAGCATGTTTTTAATAATTTTTCTATATCTTATTTTTAATTATGTATATGTGTGCATGTTTGTGTGGGGGTATGTATACATGAATGTAAGTGCCAACAGAGTCCAGAGGCATCAGATCTACCAGTCTAGAGTTAGAGGAGGTTATGAGCTGTGTGACATGGGTTCTTAGAACTGAACTTAGATCCTCTGCAAAAACATCAAGAGCTCTTAGTCACTGGGCCACCTCTCCGGCCTCCATTTCTGTATCTTTGAGTTCAGTAGTCAAAGAGTAATGGTCTTGTGAGGACTCAGAGATGCTTTTTATAAGTTTCTGCTGTGCTTTATTGATATTTCCTTTGTTAATGCAATTAATATAAATTTCTTTACCTTAGCCTCAGGCAGACTCTTTGGACAATGGCAAAAAGCAATCATTTTCTTTACCAAATTTCCACAATACTGAAATTCTTCTCTACTGAAACCTCTTGGGCCACATCAGCACAGTTCAAATCACTCTCAGCAATGAAGTCTTCCATATTCCTACTAGGATTGCCCATTAAATCTCACTTAAAGGATTCCATTGCTTTCCAAATCCAAAGTCCCAAAATCCACATTCTCCCAAACAAAAGCATGGTCAGACATATCACAGCAATACCCCAGTCCCTGCTACCAACTTCTGTCTTAGGGCTTTACTGCTCTGAACAGACACCATGAAAAAGGCAACTCTTAAAAAGGACAACATTTAATTGGGGCTGCCTTACAGGTATGTGTGTGTGCATACACACAGGTGTGTGAGTGTGTGTGGGTGCACACAGGTGTGTGTGTGTGTGTGTGTGTGTGTGTGTGTGTGTACCCAGAGCCTTGATTATTCATTGGTGTTTTAGGCAAACTTGTCTTATAAAATATCCTTATTTGTAAGAGGGCTATTTAGGAATAGTCTGGAAACTGATGGGAGAAAAAGAGGACAATGACTGAATAATAAAAGGATATACTATCCTTTAGACACACGTGGCTGTGTCATGCTGACCTGACATGTGCAATTAATATGTATTTATTAAAATATTTTGGACACATCTGTCAATGCTTAAGTGCAGTATTGACAGGGAGTTAATCTGGAAAATGTATAAAGAGAAAATTATGCAAGACTAGATAACATGATGTGACTGGGATGGCCATGATCTTGATTATCACCAATCAGGAAATAAAGAAAAATAAAAGAATATATTTGCTTGGTTTTTACTTGCTCTTGTTTGCCTCAGGGCTCAGTTGCACTTTACTGTAGGGGGTTCAGTAAATCTGAGAGTCAGCTCAGATGCACATTGAAGAAGCTTGCATATCAGTCTGCAGCTAACTGCACACTGAAGTTGTATGGAAAATCCATTGCTTGCAAGTCTTAGAGGAGGATGCCTTGCACATGAATCTCATTTTGAAATTTCCTTTATTTCCTAAAGCCAACTCAAGCCACGCGATAGTATCTGTGACAGACACACCACTCCCCCAGGAGTCTTAATTTCACCACAGTGTGACAGCAGCAGTTATCTCAGAGATTTCTGGCAGGGTGTGGGACATAGAATCAAGTTATTCTATGTGTTAGAGGTGGGAATTATCTTYGAATCAAAGATAAGACTAGAAATATATAATACTTTTAACATAAAATTTAAAGGGAGTAGAATTTAGGATATGCAAAGAACATTTGCAAATTAATAAAATAAAAGCAGTTATCCAAAAGCAATGAAAATAGAACCTAATAATTTCACTAGCCTTCAAAACTACAAAGTAGGAAAAAATAGAAATTGACATAATTAGGATTTGATAGGATATAGTGTTGATCCAGGCATGGAAAAATACATTCACTTCTGGTCAGAGTGTGAAATAATTCAGTCACTTTAGGAGATATTTGTTTCAATGAGAAATGAGTACTTCTTTGGCCTTGGTATCCCTTGACTCCTCAATGAGACATGCACTCTGTGCATTGTTGACAGCTGAGAGAAACTGATGGCAGTGGAGGTCCTTGCCAGACAGAAGTTACTAAGCAAAGTGCAGGGTGCACAGGCAAACTGCAGCCTCTTCCAGGGTTGGAGGAGTGAGCCAGAACTCATTTATCCATGATGCTCTGAAAAATAGCACCCCTACCAACAGTGTCTGGGGCATAGTATGCCACTATTTAGCTGAAAAGGAGGTAGGGGGAAAGAAGAGGAGAAAATGAAAGAGAAGGGAGGTTTCATATATACATAGGCATACATACACATACACACAGGCACACAGACACACACACAGACACACACACACACACACACACACACACGCGCGCGCGCACATGCACATGCACCTACACACACATACACATACACATATGTTCGTTTTATGGTTTTACCTTTCACGCTGTTGGATATGGCCATCAACGAGAAATACACGGTTGCTAACTAAACAGCCCTTGCTGTGTGTGGCATACCCTTCAGCTTTCCAGCTCTGTTCCAGGTCACTGTGTTAAGTTTTGCCAGTGTTACTCATAGCCTATTAAACTGATGTCAGGGCTCAAAGAGTTCGAAAGCTACTGTTGGGAGTTACTTGTGCATGTGTGTAAAATGGATTTTGTAGGAGGCAGAAAGGCAACACTCAGAGCTAATATCAACAGTTATTTCTGAGTGAGTGGCCCTGAGGTGCTTCCCAGAGCCTTGAGCCTCATCTGTAATAATGTTTTGGTGCATTTGTTTGCTTGATTCATGTGGGAATTCTACAATTAAACATTTAGCATCCATTTTAAGAAAGCAACTGATGAAAGCTATTTTTGAAAGTCAAGGGCTTCCTAGAACTGAGGAGCAGTGGTTGGATAGAGTTAAAACCCAGATTTTTTAGTCGAAGTGCATAGCTGTATGTTGAACTGCAAACATTCTAGCTAACTCCTTGTTTTTGTGTTTAGGGCCACAGACGAGCACGTTTGTGGTGAAGTAGAATCAAGTCTGTGGTGCCCACTCAAACTGCTGTCACAAGCCTGACACTGCTCGGCCATGCTGCGAGCCTTTAGCTCCAAATCATGGTGAATGAGCCAACGTGAAGGTGACACACACCCTAGGCCTCCAGTTTTCTGCTGCCAGCAGGAACTTAGTGCCATTACACAGTTCTGTCTTCAGCGGCTCAGACAGAAGCCCAGCCTTTAGGGGGTGCCTGGGTTGGGAGTACAGCTTCAGAGGTTGGGGCTACTGTTCCCCAGGCTGGTATGCACTGTGGAGAGCGGCTAGCAGTGCTGCTCCAGGCTAAGCTCTTGTGATTCGATTTCTCAGCTTTTACCCCAAGGGTAATTTATGAAATCACATCTTAATGATCCAGTAATTGATGCTTACAAGGAGTTTTCAGAAGAGACAGGGCCTTTACATCTAAACAAGAAATTAGCCTCAGATGCTACAGAGATGGGTCATTTCTTGTGCTAATTTTCCAAACAAATACATAGAGCTAGCCATAAGGAAAATCTTCATATTTTATTTCCCTTTTTGTTTTGTTTCTAAAATGGATAATTTCAAGTTTTTAAATAGCCATATAAAATTCTCTTAAAGTGTTTTGAAAACAAACCATTTATTGCAAGACTCACAACCTTTTTCTGAAAACACATGTAAGAATCATCTTTAAAATTGCAGCTATTGCCGAAGCAATTACTATAACAGATTTAATTTCTTAAATGCTTGAAATGGTATGGAAGGAAGAAAAGGAGGTCTTAGAAACGTAATTTTAATAAGATTATGGTAAATGAGTATAAGATATTATAGGTGTGTGTGTGTGTGTGTGTGTGTGTGTGTGTGTGTGTGTGTGTGTGTGTGTATTCCAGAGGGAAGAGATTCTGGCATCTTCTATGTTCTCCATTGCAATCTGTGAATGAGAAGAGGTGGGTGTGGCTAAGGGCGGGAGGCAGGGAGGGAGGGAGGGAGGGAGGGAGGGACGGAGGGAGGCCACTCCTATACTAGCTTTGAGGTCCTCAAGAATAGGCCACTGTGCTGAGGGATATGAAGCTGGGAAGCAGCCCCTGTGCACACTGACAGCCACCAGCCGGAATCTGTGAAGGTGCAGTGGGTTTACAAGAAGAATTCAGGACAAGTTGATCCATTAAGAAATCAAAGTAGACATTAAGATTCACAATAATTAAGAATTTGAACAGTACTTAATTCTACTATAGAGTTTTTGGTGTTTGTGTTTAGTAGCTTTGATAAAAATTTGCTTCAAAATCTGTTATAGACAGTGTGGATAGTTTATTACTTAAAAGCAAGCAAGCAAGCAAGCAAGCAAACAAACAAACAAAAAGCCCACTTTAGAACTTCATATCTGAGGCACCATTTCCTTCCAATGGCAGGATCCTGCAATCACAGACAAAATATCCAAGGGCACTTAGTATTTTAAATATTATGCAAGGAATATTTCATTTCATCAGTGCTTGAGGAATAGAGGGAAAGACCAGCTTATTTAACATTCTAAAACACTGAAGTGTTACATTGTCTCATTGATGAGATGAGATTTTGGCTTCAATCTTCCCCAGAATTTGATTCTATTTTGCACTAAGTTGCTTTTGTAAGAGACCTGAACTAACTGTAGACTTTATCACTCCCAGCATCTGCAGGCATCGCTGTATCCCAGAGGAAGGTGCGGCAGATCTGTGATCCCATTCAGCAGATCCTGATCCAACTGCATAAAGTCATCTACATCACCCAGGTCAGTGTCCACAGTGGTGCACCTCTCAGCCACAGGGCCAAAGCTAACATAACTGAAAACACACAGCCTTGTGGGTTCCTGAGTTAGAGTGACCATGGAATTGTTTCCACCCCTCCAACCACATGTGTACACATGCGGGGACCGGCCTAGAAGTAAATCTGTCCAGTTTTCTCCATGGCTTCTGCCTGTACTCTTCATCCTAAAACAGATGTTTACATAGGATTTTTATTGTGGTGTGTGAAGGGGGACTTTCTTTCTTTCTTTTTTTAGTATTATTTAATATTTTTATTGGATATTTTATTTATTTACATTTCCAAGGTTATCCCCTTTCTCATTTTCCCCTCTGTAGACCCCCTATCCCTCCCCCTCCCGTTGCTTCTATGATGGTGCTCCCCCACTCCCCCACCCACCCACTCCCACCTCACCACCCTGGCATTCCCCTACACTGGGGCATGGAGCCTTCATAGGACCAAGGCCTCCCCTCCCATTGATACCAGATAAGGCCATCCTCTGCTACATATGCAGCTAGAGCCATGGGTCCCTCCATGTGTACTCTTGGGTTGGTAGTTTAGTCCCTGGGAGCTCTGGGAGGGGATCTGGTTGGTTGATATTGTTGTTCTTCCTATGGGGAAGAACTCCTTCAGCTCCTTCAGTCCTTTCCTTAACTCCTCCATTGGCATCTCCATGTTCAGTCCAATGGTTGGCTGGGAGCATCCACATCTGTGTTTGTCAGGCTCTGGCAGAGCCTCTCAGGAGACAGCTATATCAGGTTCCTGTCAGCAAGCACTTCTTGTCAACCACAATAGTGTCCGGGTTTGGTGCACATATATGGGATGGATCCCTAGGTGGGGAAGTATCTGGATGGCTTTTCCTTCAGTCTCTGCTCCATACTTTGTCCCCATATTGCCTTTAGACAGGAGCAATTCTGGGGGGACCTCTGCTTTCATCTGGTTTGACAGCACAGCTTCTCAAGGATATGAAAGCCAGACTCCCCCTCCCCCCATTTCCATAATACTGAGGACTATTAAGACTTTCTATTTGTGAATCTGAGTAATAGTTCAGTTCTGAGAAGCTCAGGGCTGAAGACTAGCTATTGGTTATGGACCTACTAGATCTAATGCTGAGCAACTGGGTGCTCCTTCTTCTGAGGCTTGTGCCTTAGTGACTAACTAGTTTTTTAGTGACTAACTAGTTTTCTTTTTTAAGAAGTATAGATATTTGGGTAAGAAAATAAGTACTTTGAAGTTCAAGATAATGTCATCTGATGCTTTTGTTAAGTCCTTTGCTAATTGGTAAGCACCTATACAAGCAACAGTTACTGTTCTAAACTTTGAGAGGCACAGATTTCTTATGATGGTTAATCTTAATTTCTAACTTGCTGAGCATTAGAATCACTACGAGAGAAACAAACATCTGTGAGGGGCTGTGCGGGTCACATTAATTAAAGTTGGAAGACCCATCGCAAGTGTGGCTGTGTCACGAGCTGGCATCCTAGGCTGAGTAAAGAGGCAAAAGGGAACTGGACACGAGCAGGAATCCAGGGTGACCAGCTGTGTTCTGCCTCTGGATCGAATCTTCCCTGTGCTATAACGTTAAGTGCTATAACTGCAAGCCAGAGTAAAATTTACCTTTCTCCCTCCTTCCTTCCCCTACATTTTTCTCTCTCCCCCCTTTTCTTCTTCCCCCTTCTCTTTCTGTCCCTCTATCCCTCCTTCCCCTTTTCTCTCTCCGTTCCTCACCTTCTCCCTCCCTCCCTCCTCTCCCTTCCCCTCTCCCTCCCTTTTTTCTCCCTGTCCCCTCCCTCCCTTTTTCCCTCCTTCTATTACTTTTGTCAGTTTTTTTTGTCTAAGCAACAAGATAAATAAGTACCCTGATTACCTTGAGAATGAAAGAACCACCAAGGGAGCTGTTGGACTCAGTTATGACGAGTCTAGTTACACATGCAGAGTCTGCAGAAATGGACTGCAGGCATGTACACTAGCTGCCTCCTGGTAAGAAAGATGTGCACTCAGACTTCATCTATCATCACAGCCCCAAAATGTTGATTTCTATAAGCTTGGGGCAGTTTAAGACTGCAGGAATCACTGCTGATTTATAATCAGCACCTAATATTTCTGGGAAGCTTGCATATTCTTTTTCCCAGTAGGTGGCTACTTTGATAAATGGCCGCACATTTTCCTGGGGAGAGTGCAGAAAAAAAATATGGAGTGTTCCTGTTGTAATGTGTCAGGATCCTTTATCCAGGGATTCCAGCTTCCCTGTTAGCCAGGGTCGTTGGCTGGGCTCTGAGTCAAGGCTGAAAACTATGAGAGGCAGAGACAGCTCACTGAACCAGCAGCAACACAGGCCAGAACTTTGCCTACAAAGCCTGGGGTTACTTTTCTGCTGTTACAACAAACATAAAAACATGGCACAATACAACTATCAGTTTCCTTGCTGGGAACACCTGTAGTTGCTTCCACTGAAGCTTGTGGCAGCCAAGGTACTCTTCCACAGGACTTGCTTCTCTGTGGTGACTGCTCGAGCTGGCCACTGGGGATCTGTTTTTTTTTGTATTTTTTTTATTGGATATATTCTTTATTTACATTTCATTTCCCTTTTTCTGGATTCCCCGCCCCCCAGATGTCCCATATGTCTTTTTCCCACCCAGGTTCCCCCATTCACCCCTTCCCACTTCCCTGTTCTGGTATTACCCTGCACTACTGCATTGGGCCTTTCCAGAACCTGGGTCCACTTTTTC